>JAQPZZ010000064.1:0-191851 GCA_028416715.1 Fusarium multiceps | reverse complement strand
TTTTTTTTTTTTTTTTTTTTTTTTTTTTTTTTTTTTGCATTTTTCTGTAGATGGTTTCCGTTTTGTATTAGTAGGCGAGAATCTCATGATTCCTTTCTCACTTTTTTTACTCTTAATCTCGTGATCCGTTTTGGAGGAAGTAAGAGATTACGAGTATAGTGCTGTATAGTTCAGTTGGTGCAGGGGTGACTTAGCCTGGGGTTGCCTAACTGAGGCCTGTTGGACCCGCCATACCAAACTGATCCCGTTATAGCAAGCACTGTCAGAAATCAGTATTTACCGCGTATGTAAGCGCAATGAACTTTAACTGCCGGTCTTGGATTTGATCGTTACAATGACCGGATGGAGAAACAGACACTGAATTATATGTGACCCCTCGATATGCATCTCGATGCTTTCCTTACAAAGGGCTAGTCTAACTGTTTCCCCACAGTGGCTATCTACGCGGCATCATCGGGGCACCGCCGGCATCTCATCAAATTCTACACCAATTGGACGAATCGGTCACCAAGTCGATTGGCCCGTTATCTTTAACGACGTAAGCCAAGGCAGTAGATTATCGCATCCTCTGGGGGGTTTATTATCCAGTGTATCCGGGAAGATGACC
This sequence comes from Fusarium multiceps, assembly GCA_028416715.1. NCBI lineage: Eukaryota > Fungi > Ascomycota > Sordariomycetes > Hypocreales > Nectriaceae > Fusarium > Fusarium multiceps. The sequence goes on along the minus strand of JAQPZZ010000064.1, from coordinate 191,244 downwards.
TCTGCATTGGTGTAAGTGGATCCTAGGATTACTCCTCAAGCCCAATGGACATTTTGCGGGGTTCAAAAGATGACACACAGCCTGTAGTTGGTCTTCAAAGTGTAATTTTGTTAGGCACTCATTTGAAGTTAGCTATCGTCTATACCTTGCGTACACGAAACGTTACTTCTTTACCTTGTTGATCCGTCAATCGATCAAATGGAGCAAAAGCTGCGGCAACCTGGCGTCTTCGGGCAGCTATGCTGGGACACATACACCGTTGTCATCCTTGGTTTCGCAGACCAGCCCGGAACTACTCGCGAGGAGGTCTTGGCTACGCTTGACAGGAGCGCGTTGAAGTTGCTCGAGGCCTACCCTTCACTTGCTGGCCAGGTGATCAAGACTGGCCAGACTGCCACCAACTCAGGCAGATATGAGATCGTGCCTTACCCTCCGCACCAGGGCAAATCACCGGTTCTCCGCAAGGACTGTCCAGAGATTTGCCCTGCGTATGAGAACATCGTCAAGGCCGATGCCCCCTTTGCTATGCTGGATGGCGATGTTCTCTGCCCAGTCAAAGGTTTGGGCTACCAGTACCAGGCGGGCGAAGAGATGCCAGTCTTCATCGCACAGGCCAACTTCGTCGAGGGTGGTATGCTCCTCTGCTTCGGCTCCATGCACAACGCCCTGGATATGAATGGCCAAGGGACCGCGTTGAAGATGTTTGCGGCTGCAGGGCGGGGTGAAGAATATGACCCCAAATTGTTATTAGCCGAGAAGCAGGACGCTGATACCCTCGTGCCTTTTCTGAAGCCCGGGGAGTCACCTGCTAATCACGAAGGTATGCGTCGTCCCTCAACGCTCAATGTCGATCCGCAGCCAAAAAGCCCACCAAGACCAGTCGAATGGCATTACTGGCGCTTTTCAGCCAAAGTCCTTGAAGATCTGAAGAAAGAGGCTTCAAGTGGACGAACCTGGGTTTCCACAAATGATGCCATCACCGCATTTCTAGTCCAACGCCTGTCTACCGTTCGTGTCCGCGAAGGACGTCTTCCAAAAGACGAGATGGTCCAGCTTCAACGTGCGGTGGACTCCCGCTCGGTGCTCAGTCCACCTGTCGCTGAGGGCTACCTAGGCCACCTCGTTTCCATTGCAGAAACAACATGGACGACTGCGGGAGAGTTGTCAGAAGCCTCGTTTGCGGACGTGGCAGTCCAGACTCGAGAGTCACTCAAGAAGGTGGATGATCACTTCGTTCGCAGCCTCGTGACACTTATCAACAACACCAAAGACAAGACGACAATCTTTTACGGGGCGCGAGTCAAGCCCGGGAGAGACTTCTTGGTGTCTTCTTGGGCGCAGCTTCACTGGCTGAACCAGTGCGATTTTGGACCAGGTGTCGGTGCGCCAGATTTTGTTCGTCGTGCGCGTATGTCACCTGTGCCTGATGTGACATACATCATGCCCAAGAATGCCAAAGGGGACATGTTTCTTGCTACGTCCTTGTACCACGAAGACTATGTGGGATTGGCAAATGATGAGTCTTGGAAGAAGCGGGCCGATCTCACTGGGTAAGAGAGCTCAAGGAGTATAGGTACAGTGTGACGAAATGGCATAAGGGTAACTATACTGGAAATAGGTTGTTCATCCCATTTACAAAGATACTAGTTTCAATGACACTGTGGTCTCTTTTAAAACTGAAGCTTTATCAAATAATTGGTGCATATAAAATACCCACCACTATCGGAGGTCACTACGGATAGTATCTTACGTTCAAAATTTGATAGTGTATTCCATGACATGAGACTCCTGTTACATAGTCCGAAGTCGCCGTCACCTAGCAGGGGCTTGTTACTAGGAGCTTTAGCACAGACGATGTTCACGATATGGCCGACCAAATGATGGTTCTCAGTGGGCTTATCTGTCTAGAGTTTAGACAAGCGGGAGAACATTCGTAAAGAGGTACGTTCCATAGGCCTGCATTTGAGTTGGATGCAGTACTCCAGTTCATGCTATCCAAGAGGAATACTTCAAAGGCACTCTATGCCGGTTATGGGTGTTAGAGGTAAGCTGTGCCACGATCAGTACGTTGAAGCTGTGAGGGAACCGATATACTAAGGCCTAGGGCAAGTGAGAATTGCCATTCAGACAGTTTAGCGCAGTGTTATCGACTCTATTGCCTGCTTAGTTAAATTGCTCGAGCGAGACGGCAAAGTTTCTTCAATGATATCGCTTGTAGAGATTTGCCGCATGTTAGGCAGTTACATCATCATCACCGCCCTGTTGGGATCCTTTGCCAATAAGGGAAATGCGGGTGTGGGTGCTGCTGTTATCCCTTTCCTCTTCATTTTCTTCTTAGGTTATGATATTGCTCTGTAAGATCCCCTTCGGATGCCTCTATCATTCCGATAACATGGCTACCAACAGGCAGCTGCCCTCTTGTGTTTTCGTATCCCCTTGAGATCTGGTCTTACCGACTCCGATCCAGGGGATTTACAGTCATGTATGTCTCCGGCATCCTAGCTGGTATCTTTAATGTGTTTGTTAACCCTATTGCGCTGCAAAGCATTAGCTGGAAGTACTATATTTTTTATGTTGCCTTTTTCTGTGGCATTCCTCCTGATCACTTATTTCTTCTACCCCGAGACTCGTGGGCACACCCTGGAGCAGATCGCCTTCATCTTTGATAGCGAGGATGCTGATATAGTGACACCGAAGGGCAAAGATCATAATTTGGTGGAGCAGAAGAACGCTTGAAATAAGTCACATCGGTTCTCCAGATTTACAATTGTGAAAGCCTTGAGAGAGTGGGAGGGCTTGTTGCACTGGCCTACACCAGTTCTGTAGATGGATAGTGAAGCCTTGCTACCTACTGTTCATGACCCAAATAACATTCTTGTGTACACAAGAGTCACAAACTCGAATTTTATTGAATCTTTCGTGACTGAGTTTGAGTCGCATCAATATCCAGTCTCTTTAGTTAGAAAACAAGCATATCAGGCTGTCTTCGGTTAGTTATGATCAGTTGGTGGAAGGGGATACCCTTTGCTCACATCTTTACAATGGGAATATCTATTCCATCTGTTTCACCAAAGAGCCCGTTGAATCAGTTTAACATAGTCACTTTGTAGACGAATCAGCGATTCTATCAACTGTGGAATGTTGATCCAGTGAGGTATCAATTGCATTTTATTTACTTACCTAGGAATCAGTCCAGATACTCGTTCTATACCTTCCACATCCTCCCTTCGTGACCAGCAGCAAACATCAATGTTGGCTCAACGTTCAATGCCCTCTGTACCAGCCTCATCCGCATGCGAGACTATTTACCGGAAACTCGACAACTTGTCATAGATAACTAGTCTCGACATGGATCATAGGGAAGGTTAGGTCTACTTCGTGGCAGATTCTGCTCGGTCTTTCTTAGCATATCAATCTCACCTTTGAGCGCACAAATCTGCTCCTGCAAACTCTGGATCAGGGCGTCCTTTTCCTGAATGATGGCCTTCTGCTCATTCATGTCTGCTTCGTGGTAGCGCTTGCGACGGCGAGCATCTTGAGCTTGAACCCAGAGTTGTTGGTCACGAGCCTTAACCTCAGTCATGAGGTAAACAGCGTTGGGTTCCGCCATTTTGACGATACTATGGGAAAGGTGCTGGAAGTTAGTGCAAAGACGTTTCTTGAGACCTATAGTCAATGATTTCGGTGATTGAACTATTACTGAAGCTTAATGGTTGCGAATAACCCGACTAATTTATAGAAGTTCTATTGTGGTTGTTTATCGAACAACATGCGTCGATTGTTCCTCGTGCTTCTGGCCGAGGGCAACATATCATTTGTTCAACGGCAACAACAAACCACAACAATAGCAGGTTCAGAACACAATTGATTAAATTGATAGTTCTTTCTTCTTAGTGCAAGACTCGTGTTCTACCCATCAGTTCCAAGCCATTGGATTCGATTACAGGATACTCTTCCTGTGCGCGGGGCAAGGGGACAGTGAGATGTTCCATATAAAGAGACGTTCGTCATCGTTAGGCTGCTGTATTGTCGCTTCGTCAGCCAGGAGGTATCAGCTATCAAGATACAGGCTACCGTATAAGGATCAATTGCGTTGCCAGTTTTAACGAAACCATCAGATTCTACCAATTGTGCCTGGCTGTCGAGTTGTTAATCCGGATTGTGGGTTCTTCGTCCGTACAATGACGATATCGATAGTGTAATGGGTGCATTTGGAGATTCGTAAGTGGTATCGAACATCTGATTCCAAATTATCAAAATATCGCTTTGTAATTTGAGAAGCTTGCGTGGGCACTTATGAATTCCGCTGTCGTGAATGCTTTTGTCGTTCCGCTACGGGTCTCTTCACGACGCCTTTTCCCTCCAATAAAAGTCCTTCGATTTCTAGCGTCTAGCGTCGTTGATGAGTAGGTATTAATCAGGCTAAACGGAGCACTACCTCAATTCGGATCATACGTGCCGTGCTGCACTAACATCGTGCAATAAAGACCTTAAATGTGAAGGCTGATTGTTTTGATTGGCTAGTTGACGAATAATCTTCGGTGATGACTGTGCCTGCAACAGCCAGTGACTCAATTACGCGGTCTGTAACGACGCGCATGTTATTCCCAGGCCCTTCAGTCGGGTCAGATCATGCCGATTACCAGTAATACGCACAACTCGTGAGTCACTCATCTTAATCAATCAACTCGACTTATCGAGAAAAATGCTGATGCCTATTCAGGCAGAAATGTATAATAAGAAGGCCAAATAATGCCAAGATGTCGGATCAATTTACCTCAGTATCGTCAATATGGAGCCTCCTTACACTCAAACAACCGGCGTCCCTCTTCAAACACGCCCGGTGCTTAGCATGTTCAATCCGTCAGCCCTACAGAGTCTTAATTCTATCTTGCCCCCTAAGAATAATCGCTTGACAATTCACATCCAAGACCACTATGCATCAAAACGTTATCGGCCCGGCTCCATAGTTATGGGCACCGTCAACATTAAGCCCAAGAAGCAGACTCCTTTCACCAAGATCTCCATAAAGTTTGTCTGCGACTCCAGTGTTGAACGACCCAACGCCAGTCTGGCATTTGAGACATGGCATCGATTACTTGATCTGGAAATGCCAATTGAGCATGCGACATTGCCAGCGGATAAAATTCTCCAGGCAAATGAGACTTACAGTGTTCCCTTTTACTTTGTCCTCCCCAATGGTCTCGGTACAGAGGCTTGCTCACATAACGTCATATGGCAAGAAACACGCCAAATGCACTCACATCTCCCACCCAGTATCACCGGCTGGGAGAGTGAAGCCATGATCCCAAGGGGCGTGCGCATTGAGTACGGTATCATTGCTCAGATTTGGGACTCGGCCAATCCAGAGTATGCTAGGATGGAGGCCAAAGAGACCGTTCAGTTCTTGCCAGGTCATGTCGAACACCCAAATCTGAAGATCCCTACAGCAAATAGAAACTTCAAGTTCGCATCATCCAAGCAGCTCAAATCCAGTGTCTTTGGTCGCTCTTCGGGTGAAATCGCGATAGACGCCGGTCAACCTACTGCCATCGTCCTTGACCACAGCGGAAAGACTTTTCATCCTGCGACGGTAGTAGCATCTCTCAAGTTGAAGTTGTGCGATCGAAAGACTAGCCTACCACAAACATGCAGTGTGTCTGCAAAGATTGAATCAGAAACATGGTCACAGGATGAGCCTATGCAACAGCTACCTCACATCGTCAACGCAAAAGACTGCTACAATGGCTCTGAGACTTTGCTGAAGAAAACAGAGGTTCGATTGAGCTGGGAGAAGGATTCACCCAAGCAAACAGACGATATTGTCAACGAGACTGCCGAAACATTCAGCAGTCATATCGACATACCCATCACGAATTTTGCAAGCGATAAGAAAATGTTTCTGCCTACGTTTTACTCCTGCCTAATTGCCAGGACATACCAATTACATCTAACTATCAGCATTGCGTCGGCTACTCTAAAGCTCGTACTGCCAGTACAGCTCACAACGGACGAGCAGAAAGGAGATGTGCAGCCTGACGCTGAGGATTTTGGGCTCCCAGAGAGCAGTGCAAGATATTCAAGTTCATTGCCGTCATATATCGAGTCGGAGAGGAGGCATTCACAGCCTGAGCAGTAAGGTGTAAAAATGAATATCATGACTGGACATTTTAAAAAGACTTGCTTTTGTTTCACACATATTACATATAATTATCGAAAAGTATAATCTGTTAACAGCTTTCTGAAGGCCTCTGTTGAAGTACTTTTCTCTACAGTACTTGTTTGATCATCTGTAGACTAGAAGATGCAGTCAAAGGTGTATCACAATGTAGCTGACTAAAACGGGTTCCGCACGAGCAACGGATATGTTCGAGCGCAATAAGATACAGCTTCTTGGGCAGAAGTCTGTTCCCGTCTCCCTGTGATTTGTCCTTTCCACATTTTCCACTTCTTAGCAACAAGCCAAGACTCAACAAAGAGACAGGATCAAAGCTAATCCAACGTCTCGTAAACAGCCTTGACCTCCGGGACCTTGGCCTCAAACTCCTCCCTCGTCTCTTCCCAAACGCGCTTCTGCGCAGCATAACCGCTCTTGCGCTCGAAGAAAGGAGGATAACTATCCCAGTTAGTCTACAGCACATGATATTGGATTCACGAAACTTACTCAATAGTATCAAAGTCCTGCATAATCTTCCCATGAGCATCCGGCCCCGCTGAAACACCATTGACAAGCGCGGCAGCACAAAACTCCGGCGCTCTCGATCCAAAGTTCTGAATCAGTCGTGGAATAAGTTGGTCTTGGTTGGGAGCAGTGAGAGGTGTCCATGCTGAGCCAGGGTCGGCGCTGTTGATCGTCACGCTGTGGGGGAGCTTGGACGCGCGCTGGGCCAGTTCGCGGGTGAAGTAGAGAAGCAGAGCCTTGGAACGGCCATACTGGTGGGCTTGCTGCATACCGTCCTTGTTGTTGCTGAGGTGCTTGAGGTAAGAGCCCTTGCTCGGCATTCCCATCGTGAAAGAGGAGGGGTAGATGCCGAAGGATGTGACGAAGGTCATGACGGGAGGGTTGGGGTTGAGAGGGCTGGATTTGAGAAGAGGGAGGAGGAGAAGGCCGAGGAGAGCACCGGAGAGGTAGTTGATTTGGATTGCTGTTCTTGTCAGTATGTCTTTAATCGGGAAACGAAATGAGACTTACAAGTTTCCCAACCCTCGGGCGAAAGCTTCTTGTTGAACGACAAAATACCCATCGTCATCAGAACATGATCAAGCGTCTTGAGTTCTTGCGCCTTCCTCGCAATCTCTTGACATCCCGAAAAACTCATCAAATCGCCCTGCCAGACCAAGATAGTAGGCTTCGCCTTGCCAGCAGCACTCAATTCCTTCTCGATCTCCGTCTTCAACTCTCCACAATCTCTCACGTCAACAAGCACAAGAGTGTCAACATCGCGATGCGCAAAGAGCTTCGCCGCTCTCGATCCAAAAGCGCCGTTCGCACCGGTGATGAGTGCAGTTCTGCCCTTGTAGGACTTTGTCGTGACGGTAGGTCGTCCATGGCGCTGTTTGTAGAGACTCTGCCAAGGAAAGTACTCTCTCAGAAACAAAGGAATGCCGTAGGTGATGACAGTGACGACAAGCGTCGTTACCACAGCGTAAGTACTCCAATTGACCATTTTAGAAAACAATCGAGAGATGCAGTTCTCATGCGATGTTGCGAAGGGAAGTGTTAATAAAGTGGCCTCAACAGATCGTACGGTTTGCGGGGCAGGCGCCGTGGACCGCCGCGGAGCGGAAGATTGTTTTTACACCCCTTGTTCACCGACTTTACTGGGCTGAGACATCAAAACTGAGCTGAGGAGGGTGAATTGATAGGCTGGGATGAACAGCTGATTTCTAGCGAGATTGATAAGATCATGTTCGATCGACAAAATGGTCTTGTTTTTGAGTTCGGTTGTTGTAGTATTCGTATTCGCTTCAGGAGGGGCAATGGGTCTGACGAGTGGAACGTGCTTGTATCTACGTCAACATCATGAGCTGATAAACTATTGTTCCATAGTCATTGGTACTGTAACGAATTGGTATAATTAAATTGACATAACCCTGCATATCTAGGAAAGTGCAGGTTGTGGAAATCTCACTCGCAACTAGGGGTGGCATGAACTGTTGGCTCCCTGCAAAACTCAGGTTCTCTGTCATCGTCACTCACAACACACATGGCACAACACCCAGTCTTAACAACTCATCATCATTGCCAAAGTCACCGCAGAAAGCTTCGAGTCATACGAGAATATTTCTGTGTAAACTGCAAGGTCTCACAATGGCCGAGTTCGGGCCGACATCGGACTTCACTGACTCTGACAAAAATGAGGAACAAACAGCCTGAGAATGTACATCTATAAACCCGGGAGGGAGAAGAAATCTGTAGTCTAACTATTGTTTTATGAGACTTAGTGTCCGTTCACCCCGTTTGTACCATTGGTGCCATTTGTACCGCTCGATCGGACATCGTGGATGGCCTTGGCAACGTAGTTGACGTTTCTCTTGTTCACTATGAATCGTTAGCTTGAGGTTCTTCCGTGGAAATAGGAAGTGGTAGTCTTACAGCCAGAGATGGAGATACGTCCTGACTTCAGGAGGTAAATGTGGAAGCGCTCCCGTAGAGTCTTGACTTCGAAGGGAGTCAGGCCGGTGTATGAGAACATGCCGATCTGTAATTGGGTTAGCCTTGTTCCTTTCTCAAATGACTTTGACTTCACTCACCTGATCAACGATATGATTCCATGTACCAGGTGTTTCCAAGCGAATCAACTCATCATACAAAGCCTGTCGCATGGTCTTGATACGACCACTCATGACGTTCAAATCAGCCATCCAAGCAGTAGTCAACTCTTCACTTTCCAAAACAGTCTTGACAATCGTAGACCCGTACTTGGGCGCCATAGAGATCTCAGATCGGAGAAGGTAAGAAAGCGTCGAGTAAGCATTGTTGCGGATCTCCTGAGAGGGCTCCGCAAGAACGAGATGGATGGCTCCTGTTCGGTGGCCGTAAAGACCAAAGTTCTTGGAAAAGGATTGAGCAACAATCATATCGGGTCGGGGCTGCTGTTGGTAGAAGTATCGAATCGCCCAAGCATCCTCGGCTGGGTCACCAGAGGCGAATCCTTGGTAAGCAGCGTCGAAGAAGGGGAAGAGCTGCTTTCGCTGGCAGACCTCTGCAATCTTCTTCCACTGCTCCTTTGTAGGGTCCAGTCCTGTAGGGTTGTGCGCGCAAGCATGAAGCAAAACAGCATCACGAGGCTGGGCCTCCTCTTCAAGCGTCTTGATCATACCCTCAAAGTCCAATGAACAGTCTGACTTCTTGTAGTAAGGGTACAACTTAGGCTTAAGTCCAACGGACTCCCAAATCATATGGTGGTTAGCCCATGTGGGATCGGACACCCAAATATTCTGCGGTCGAAGATAATCCGCCACGAATCTGGCACCGATATGGTTGGCTCCGGTTCCGGAGACGGTCTGCACGGAAGCAACACTCAAGTCATCCTGATGCGCAAAGACAAGATCCCTCGCAACCTTGAGAAAGGCCTGGTCACCCTCAATGGGGAGATAATCGTGTCTGGTCAAGCTAGCCTCCTCGAAAAGATCCTTCTCTACACGGGTGACAACGTCGAGAGGCCAAGATTTGCCATCGTCGGTGCAGTAGACGCCGACGCCGAGGTTGACGCGGTCTGGGCTGGTGTCCTTTCTGTAGAGGGCCAAGAGATCAAAGATCTCGTCTGTTGGCTGGGAGGGCAGTGAGGCGAAGCAGGACATGATGGGATGTGTTGATATGTAGTTGTATGTGTATGAGTGAGTGAGTCAAGGCGGTGGAAAGAAAGATCGGTCGGTCGGTGCGAAGTGGTCCGGGAAAGTGGGTATTTTAGTTTTCTGTTCGGCCTTTCAGGGTAGGGCTAGTGGTTGTTCGGCCAAGCCATTGTCTTCAGCCACTGGAATGCTGAACAATGGTAAGCTGCGTAGGAGTAACGCCATGAAACAAACATTCTTATTTTTCAATGTTCATGGCGCTGTCATGGGACTAATTGATGGGATCGAGTATCACTGGAAGAGCACATGGTTGCTGTGTTGTACATGGGGGTAATATCTTTTCGTACAATCGATAACCCGATGGCACGGTCGTGTGACTTGAGACAGCCTCTTCTTCTCCACGATTCAATTGATTGACACAATTGACAGTTTCTTCGAGTCCCACTGCTAGTGTTCCCCAGTGTTGCAGTCTAATTGCAGAGACAGGATTGGCTGTGGAAAGAGGCAACCGATTGTAAGCTGAATTATCCGAGACCAGACCAACAGAACCCCTGCCAAGAGCCAAGGATTAAGGCTTCACGACAAACTCCTGAACCTGGATCCTTCCTTGAATGGTTTCTTTCCGAGTCTGTCCTATTTATTTCCCATCATTTATGTATGGTTTCTTGTTTCAAGTTGATGGCAGCGGGAAGTTCTCGGGATATGATCGGATCATTGGATATTCCGTTCAAACTTGGAAATGTGACGCTGTGACTTCGCCACGCGGAGAAGTCCGAGCCCTGCCTTAGTTTGAGAAGATCATTGAAGATCAGCATCGTCACCGCAAAATCTCATCGAATCTCATAATAACAGCAGATCTTTCATCAAGGTCTGAGCCTTAATGGCTGTCATCATGCCCGCTCTATAGACACATCAATGTTCAAAACTCCTTCTTGTTGATGCCTCGGCTTGATCGTCTTCTTGTTTCATCTCAACGCTAACAACAAAAGCCAAGATCGGACCGACATTTTCGTCCAAGCGTCCCCCTAAAACTTCCCTAACCTTGTTGACTTCGCCCCCAAAACATCCCCTAAGCTCCAAGGCATCAAAAATTTCCTTTTCTCCTTGTCTCGTCTCCGTTCTTTCCGAGTTCCCCAGAGCACAACCGAGATACTCATCTAAGTCCAACTCCATTCCTTCAATGACGTCTACATAATCACCATTTCATTCCTTTTTGGCCCAAATGCACTCATTATCATGGCTTTTCCTTACTCTGGTTCTTGTTTTTACGCGGCAGGCTTACGCGGCCCATGTGCAGTTTAAGCACTGCAACGGTCAACCGGACCAATACTCAGATGATCACTTTAATCCAAACAGCTTATCAGCTTATTTGGAGAGGGGGAATGATGAGACACTTCTTTCTTTTAAGCTTATGGCCAATTATCTCACACCAGCGGCTTGTGAGCGGTCACTACTCGACAACGCCTCGGCTGAGGTGAGTTTAGGGGCGGTAGGAGGAACGAAGCGGTATAATGGCGAAATCGAAAACACGACATGTACGACAAGGAAATGGAAGCAGATCAAAAAGACGGTTTATCTGCAGGTTGTGGATGTTGCTTTCAAGATTGACAATCCTTCGCCGCTGGCGGCTTATGAGGTTGAACTCAACATTGATGGACGGGATCATTTTTCAGCAGCTTGTATGAGGACCTTTGTAACACCGGATATTGGGCATACATTTCAGGATATATCGCTCTGGGGACCTGTTTTGACCTTTATCCTGGTTGTCTTTGTTGCCGCTTGGCGAGAGTGGTATAATCTGGTTCATCCACTGACCGATAACGATGAAAGTGGTACGGAGAGAAGTTCAAACAGATCACATCTTACACGAATCGCCGACTGCCTTACGTACCTTCAATTCATCTTCTTTTCCAGCGCTCTCAGCGTCAAACAGCCTGGGTTTCTACAACCGGTTGTCACGGGAGTAAGCTGGTCGGCTCTCATGCTTCGAACAGGGATAGTATGGAGAGAGTCTTATTACTACGGTATTCACGACGGCATTCACGAGATCAATGGTACTTTTGGCGGAACATCGGGCTTGGAACATATGACGCAAGTTATGGCTGCCCCGGTCACAGTCAACACATGGACCAACATCGCTACTCTCGCGCTCCTCATCCTCGTCGCTATCTACGGCATTCTTCAAATCGGTTTGCACCTTAGATGGACAAAAGATTGGTTTCGACAGACTGGTACTTGGGTCCTTGAGAGTTCAACAAGAGAACGACATAAAGCTACGATTTGGGTTGCTCTGCGGGTATTTCTCAGCTATCTTTTGCTTCCTCTGACCGCATGGACGACATATCAACTTAGCGGCGCGCAGTTCCGACCTGTCTACTACACCATCCTGGTCATTTTGGTGGTTGTTTTGCTGGCCATTGCAAGTTGGTGGGGGTTAGCGTCAAGTCCGCAGAGTATGGGCTACCTGCTAATTGACGACATTCTCAAGCAAGATACTAGCGACGAACCTTCTCGGACGCAAGATTACTATACATGGGTCACTTTCATACTTCTCTTCGCCCGCGGCGTCATCATCGGTGGATTACAAAGTTTCGGCACCGCGCAAGTGTGTTCCTTGATAGCATGCGAAGTCATCCAGATCTGTTTCCTAGCATGGGTCGGAGCAGCGCCTGGATTGTTATCAAAACCTGTTCTAATGGCTGGCGCACGGCTCATCGTTCTTTTGCTCTGCCTGGGAATGATTCCTGAAATCTGGAGTCATACAGCAGCCAGTGCGCTCGGCTACATAATTTTGATCTTTCACACCATCTTCATCATCGTCATGTTCTTGGTCCCTTCTGTTCTTCAGTTTGGGGAACTTGCCTCAACGAGTTTCCAGGAGTGGAAGACTTCTCCACCCCGACATCGCGACTCGACGCAACCTCAGGTATGCTATCTCATCGGTATGGGTTGTAGTCAATACTAACTTCTACAGGTCTTCGGTTTGCGCCAACTCGCAAGACGTCCTACAAACAGGACCAACCTCTCCGAAAGAGGCATAATCGACTACCGAAACAGCTCATCAAGCTCAGGCAACTCAACACCCGAATCGTCAAACTCATCATCGAACCGCGACTCAGAACCCGTCTCGCCAGAAGTGCTCCGCACATACTTCCGCTCTCCACGCCCCGAGCGCTCAGTATCAAGTCTTTCCGACAGAAATCTGCAATACGAAATCGCAAGACCCAAACGATCAGTATCGTCCTTTTCAGACAGACACACAAGATCGACATCTAGTCTTTCCAGCAGGAGTCGACACATCACATCGCTCGATGTATCCCGCCCCGAAACTGTGTACGAGAATCCTCACGAATATGAGAATCCACACGAAAGATCGTCTGAGGGGTCAAGCAGGAGTGATGACAGCGGTGATCTAGCAACAGCCCCTTCGCCGTGGGAGACGGTGCTACCACTACCATCGCCTCTGGGTGTAGATTACTCGGTTAGAGAGATTGATCGATACTATGTCAGGCCGAGGCAAGTAGAGTTTGGTAATGCTGATGGTACGAATGAAACGACAGGACAGGCGGATGGATGGATGGATAAGCTCAAGTTTTGGTCATGATGACAAGTAATCGATGTATACAATTTTGTTTTATATATAGCAATAATGGGAGCGATCCTGTATAATATTTGGATAATAGATACCTGCAACGTTTGAACGTGATCGCTGGCTTTGTCTGCCCTCGCTCACTGTCACTTTTTAGGCCAGCTTAGACCAGCACTTAGGGCTCTGATAATCTAAGGGTTAAAGAATGATTCTTCTGTTACCTTGCCTGTGGTATAAATGTATTGCCGGAGACCGTCCGATACCACCCCGGACAGACTCCGAAACCTTCGGACAACCACCGGATCGACATGAAAGCCAGGCACGAACCACTCCAGACAGCCCCACGATCATGATTGCCGATCCCATTCTTAAAATCTCTTTAAATATCCTGGATACCCCAGATTTTTTGTTTCTCTCTCCTCTAAGAATCCCGAGTAAAACTTAGTTCTCAATACCAGCGTCATGAAGTTCACAAGCCTTTTGGCTCTGATGGCCGCCAACGTTGCCATCTCATATCCGACGCAGGAGAAGACGTCTGCACCCAATCTGCCACAGTCATCATGGAATACCCATACACACTGCTTCGACCCGGAGCGTCATCCTTTCAAGAGCTCACGTTCCTATACACCGGAGGCCGCTCCTTTGGAGGATTTGATCAAACAGTCACCAGCTGATAATGTCATGATCGTACAAGCAACGATTGAAGATGGTTACAGCGGTCTCTTGGATACTCTGGCTAAGGGCCATGAACAGTATCCCAACAAACAGATCCTTGGTACTATCTTCTGGGACCCTGAGGATTTAAGCCTGAAGAACAAGACAGACGCCGAATGGGATAAGCTTCACGAAGCCGGAGTGCGCTCTGTTAGGATTCACGGCTCGTATGGTGGTTCTGGCGACGACCTGGACTGGGTTCTCGAGAAATTTGTGCAGGTGGCTACGTATTGCCCTCTCAAACGACACGGCTGGACTATTTCGGCACAACTACCATTGGCTATGTGGTCGAAGATGAAGGACTCTATCCTGAATCATCCGAAGTTGAAGGCCGTCACCATTATCGCGGACCACAATGGGTCTGTAACGCCCGAGGACTACGAGACTGATCAGTTCAACGATTTTCTCGCTCTGCTGGAAACGGGAAGATTCTACAGTAAAGTTGGCGCTTTGCACAGACGAGCCGACAATATTGCCCTTATGGAACCTATCATCAAGGCCTTTGTGAAGGCTGCATCTGGTGGTTTGGTCTGGGGAAGCGACTGGCCTCACGTCAACGCTTCTGTCAAAGGACTTGAACCAATACCGCCTCTCGAAGTGGATACGAATGAGGAGCTGCGGTTGTTGAGGGCATGGCTTACAGATGACCAGTGGGAGAAGATGTTTGTGTGCAACCCTGCACAAGTCTTTGGCATGGGCAAGACTTAAATCAGTGAAGGGAATCACATTAGGATAGGTAACTTGGGCGTTTAGTGTAGGATTAGTCTAGATGATTAGGTCTTTGGATCGAATAACATAAACATTAGCTAGCTATGATATTCTCTTTCATTGCTACCTAAGGACCTGCTGATTTCACGATGCAGTGGCTGGCAGTGCAAGCGCGATCTTTATACCTTGACCAGTGAATCACTGCTGGCCAGCAAGCATACGAATTCTTACTGGTCGACAAGAATTCATTAAGAATCACCCTCTCGCGCTAGACGAAGCGTTTACAACATCATCTCCAAAACATCTTCCACATTTCCTTTCCACACTACAACACCATCGACAGATCGTTTGACAAGATGGACGCCAATCCTACCAACGTTTGTCCGTCTGGAGAGAATCTCTCCAAGAATGACGGGGAAGTCCCTCCCCTTTCCTCTTCACCCTCGCCTCCTCCGCCAGCACCTCCGCTGCCGAGTTGTGTGCAAAGTGCACTCCCGAAGGTTTTCTCGGATGAAACCAAGTCCTGTGAGTGCCTACTCAAACTCATCAAAAGTCCCGCTGGCTAATACTGCAAGTAGTTGATGACATGGTAAAGGAAGCTATGGCCGACTTTTACGCGGTCCAGAAGAAAGCGCGTGACGTTCTCCTCGACATTGCGGCTCCTAGATCTTTCCTTGGCACTCCCTATCCGAAGGTGATCGACGACGACTGGATGTCGAGGATGATGGACTTTGTGAATAAAGATCATCTGGTATGTATCTCTTCTCGTGCTGGCAGCACACCGTCTTACTGACTGCCTCTTCATAGAAGCAGATGAAGGAGAAGATGCGGGAGAATTCGTTTGATAAATTCATGTTGCCCCAAACCAGGATCATCGAGTTCCGCGATCCCGCTACCTTTGCTTCCTCACGCGAGGGTCGTCAGTTGGAGGTGGACGGATGGGTCTGGGTCTAGTTTCACATGTGGTATTCGCGGGAAAAGGACCCCTGAGGAGGTCTTTGTGGCCGTTGTGGCCTTGCTGGTATGCATGGAGCTTCATGAGAACGATACCGCCATATGTGAACACGCGGTCATATCTTTGCTTGTCCTAGACGACAGTATCATCCCAGACTGTTAGTTTGAGCTGATATAAACTGATTGAATCATTTCGTCCGTTGTATTCTCGTGCCAGTTCTTCTGATACTTAAAAACGATAAAGCAACGGGCCAATGACTACTGATGGTGATGGGCTCTTGAAATTGGTGACATTGCTGCGTGAATCACTGAATCGTTCTTTCTTGTCCATTCACTTTCTTACCAATAACTAATGAACAATCAAACTCATTATCTTCTGGTTGATGTTCCCATTCTCATCCAACTCCTCTCGTCGCATGTTCGTCGATCTAGCAAACACAGATGGTGATGCAGGTGTCTTCTAGGGCTTAGGCTACAACAAAAAAGTAATCCTTAATCCTAATCTAAGCCAGCATAAAGTGATCAAATTCGGAGTATTTCATCTCTTAGGATTTCGATGCCCTGAGGCGATGGACAAGGGTCAGCCTTACCACCTGGACCGTTCCGGCTAAGGTGGCAGATGTCTTAGCGGGGCAAGCGTGTTTTCCGGCCGGCATCGGTTCGAGTCAGTTCTCGCTACATCGTTATCTCGCTAACAAATTGCAAGAAACCAGCCCAATTACTGTGTGATGTTGACAATTGACATTGATTGTTTTCCAGTCTTTCAACAGTTCGCCGACATACGATCGATCGCGAAAATGCAGGCAGAACAGGGCAAGATCTTCCAGGACAACGGAAATACCAGGATACGCGAACAAGGGTCCTGGGGATTCTCGGCCATAACTGAAACGGGCTGTTTGCGGTGACATGCTGTGGATACCTGAGTGGCATAATTTACCTCACCAGAGAGAACATTAATCTCGATGCCAGGTTTTTGTTGTTGGTCCATAATTCATTACAGGACAGTGTCCAATGTGCAATGCACTTTGCCGTAATTATGCACAAACCTCAGCACAGCCTCTCTCATGCGATGTGCCGAGTGAAGCGGGCGGGGAAACGGGCGCATTTGTACTTTTCATTGTCAATGTCAAGTGTGTGTTACAGCAGGCAATGCATTAGCTATTAATTCTCTCATAGGCTTTGTCGTATGGCATACGAAGAACAAGCTTTCTGCCAATTGTTCAGTGGACACTTGGGACACTCGAGCCTAAACTCAAGGCGGTTAACAGCCCCGGGCCAAGCAAAAACCCTGCAATTTCCACTTTTCTCAGGGGGCTTGTCCCCAGCTTTTTCTCACTGTCTGTCAAAAAGTCCAGAACCTGAAAGTTGCACAACCTTGTCAGGAGAGTCGACTTAAGCTTCAAGTGGTTAGATACACCAACCAGGGTATTGAGAGAACATGGGGCTTGGTTGGTTGAGCCGTAATGAGGCAAGCAGTTCGAGATTGCATGGATCCACTATTAGGGGACCTTGGTCACGAGTATCCGTACGGTAAACGAAAATGGACAGAATATTCGAGAGGCGCAGCCCAGTCAACCAAGTGTCTAGACTTGTGCTCGCGTGCATTTATTCGCCATCTGGTTGACCAAACATTTATTGTCCTGCAGGATACAGTAACGGGTAAACCGCTAACCCTCTCACGAAAGTGGCGGCCGTTCTCGAAGCATAAAGACCAGACGACAATAAACTAACTCATGCTCAACAGAACACACCAACAAAACGGATATGGGCGTCTAAATTGGAGCCCCCCACACCCCTTGTCAAGTTCTAGATCGTCGAGAATAATGTCCGTTAGCCGTTAGTAGACAGGAGGCGTTGGACCCTGGGGAGTTGGGGCACAATTGAAAGCTAAACCATGAGCGATATTTATGTACTGTTCAAGGCGCCAGGTCGTCCTTTCCCGCACGCCTGGTTTCTGTTTCTTCTCTCTTTTTCTTTTTTGTGCTTGTATCCGGCCCCAGTGCTCCCAACTATGTGCCTATCGTGAAGAGTGTAACAGGGAAGCATCACCAATTCGCTTAGGGCCGAGCAACACCCGCTCCTCGCCTCGCACTACCACCTTCCGTCCAACCTTTTTGTCGGGATCCAATCCTTCCCGCCTCCATCCTTCTTTCGAGTCTCATTATCGTTACTCGTTGGGAGGGCTTCAAAATGGTTTCCTTCAAGAAGATGACTTCGGTCTTCACCTCCCGTCTCGCCAACCGTCGCTTCGCCTTTGCTCTCGTTACACTAGCAGTATGCGCCGCAAAAGGCATCCATCTTCACAATCACAGGTCATCAGTCGCCCCCAAGCGCATGCTTCTGTTCTTCTTTTCCTTCTTCACGCAAGACATCCTCCTACTTCTCTTCATTCGCCTCCTTCTCAGCCACTGGGTCCCTAGCTTCCCCGGCAAATTACGCTTCTGTATCACTGCGCTCGCGAGCTGCTTAATAGCGTACAATGTCGCGCTTGGTTTGGTATCGGTGTCATTCTACATCGTTGCAGGTTCAGAGATTCACTGGCGCAACATTGGATTCATCGCAGATCCATCAGCTAGAGCGATTATGATGTCTGGTTTCACCGCGTTTTTGGGGGTCTTGACGCTTTGTTTGTGTCTCAGTGGCGTATTACAAAGCGCCTGCTATGGATTGTTTGGTTGGGGCGGTGATATTGTCAACTGGCCTATCAATTTTGTCTGTCGCAAGCTTGGGCTTTTTGACAGTTGGAGAAGGACCTACGACCAGCTTCCGCAACGAGAGAACTTGCCCCAGTGGAATGATGGCAGCGACAGTGGATCGAGCTATGATGAAGTTTCCGAGGACGAGTACAAGGAGAAGATCACGGTTGCGACACGCCGTTCGTCGAGGGGATTCGAGAACAGCAGCAACTCAACGAAGCGCTCCAAGTGCATGCGCTTTCTCCGATTTCTACCATATCCCATCGTCACCATTCTCTTGACGGCTCTTTTCACGCTCACGCTACTACGACCCAAGGATCCTTCGCTCATCTTCCTCTCATGGACCACTGGACTGTTGCCTTTCGTCGACTTTGCCTCAACTTCGCCATTTCTCGATGACCTTCCTTCGGTTTTCGGCAAGGGAGTACAACACACCTGGGACGACCGCACTGCCCTTCAGAAGCCTGTAGCTCTTGACTGGCTTCCAAAGGGCACTCCTCTGGTGCCAGCTGATCAGCCTGAGGGCTTCCACGACTGGTACGGCGATGAACCACGATACAGCGCCAAAGCCGACCCGTTGAAGATTTCCAACCTGGAGGAGCCTCTACGAGAATCTTTGCGAGGCAAGTTGCAGGATCTTAATGTTCGACACGTCATTATGTTCTTCCTCGAAAGCACCAGAAACGATGTTTTTCCCATCAAGAAGGACGGCTTGATCTGGAATCGATTTGTCGAAACGTTTCCCGACAAGAAGCTGCCGCAGGAAGTTCAGGACAAACTGGCCAGTTTGACACCAACGGCGAACTTCATCACAGGCGACTATGAGGATGGCTTCGAGCATGCCGATAAGCCCAAGCGCGGAGGAATTCACTTCACCAACGCCCACACAGCCGGAACATATACGCTCAAGAGCATGACAGCTACAGTCTGCGGAATGTCTCCTCTCGTTGCAGACTTTAACCTTGAGCACAGTCACCACCTGTATCAGCCTTGCTTACCGCACATTTTCGAAGCTATGAACATTGCAGAGAACAACGAGAAGGAGGACAAGTGGAACTCGTACTTTTTCCAGGCCGCGACACTCGACTACGACAATCAGATGAACTTGATGGGGGCCATGGGCTTCCCCAAAAACCACACTATTGGACGCGAATATCTTCGTAGCGACCTTGCGAAGCATGGACCGGTCACATTACCCAACATCAACGAATTCGCTTTCGAGGAGGATCCTTTGGAGGACTACATCACCGATATCTTCGAGGACGCGGTGAAGGACAAGAGCCGTGTATTTCTCACCCATCTTACGAGTACCAGCCACCATCGATTCCACATGCCCAAGACAGAGCCCTACACGCCTATGGCTAAGGGTCTAGACATGATGTCTCGCTACATCAACACAATCGGCTACGACGACAAATGGATCCGCAAGGTCCTGAACATTCTCGAAAAACAGGGCATCGCCAACGAGACATTGGTCATCTTCCAGGGCGATCACGGTACATCACTACCAGAAAATGACTACGCATCACCATACTATAACCCGAATATCGGCGTCGACCACGTCCCTCTAATTCTTTCACACCCGCAATTACCTCCATTCGATGTTGATGAAGCAGTTCACTCAACACAAATTCTCCCCACCATCCTCGACATCCTCCTCGAGACCGGCTCTCTCAGCGAAACAAGTCGCAAAGCAGCCACCGACCTTATCAGCAACTACGAAGGCCAATCGCTCCTTCGACCTCTAAACACCATGAACAATGCCACCGGGCAGGGCCAGTGGCAATTTACTGTTACAAATCCCGGACGTGCAATGCTGACCGTTCGTGACGCGCGGTACCCCAACCGACATCTCGTTGTGCCGGTTATCGAAAACGTGGATTGGAGACTTTCGGACCTCGAGAAGGATCCGCATGAGCACGATTCAGTGCAGAGTCTTGATTTCACAGCTTTTATACACGCTGTTGATGAAAAGTATGGACGAGAAGTCGCCGAGTGGGCGGAAGAAGGTGCTTTTGTTACGAGATGGTTTGTTAAGGAGAATAGCAGGCGTTGGCGGTTTGAAACAGATCACCAGGGGTGATTTAATTATGAATCTTTATGAGTAGAACTGTTTAATATTATGCGTTGAAATTCTTTCTTCATATATAACTGTCTGGGGTATGTCTCTAGTTATCGTCTTGAGGATACTTGAAACCATTTGCAGCGCGAATCTCATCCATGAGCTCCATCATCCTCAATGTCTCATCTAGAGGAATGATAGCATTCTCAGTTCGGCCATTGGCGATATCCTGCGCTACAGCATCAGCTTCCCAATAGAAGCCCAATGTTCCTTCATGTCTCTGCGCCTTGAATGTTCGAGTTTCTCTGTTGTCTTGTTCACGAGGACCAGGGCGCTGTCCTACTGTGACATGGAATCCACCAGGGACACTAACCGCCGGGCCGAACAGCGTGATACTACCATTAGAGCCTTCGATGCGACCAAACTCCTCTGGACCTCTGTATCGGAAACTCGAAGCACAGACTCCTGTCTTGACACCCTTGGCAGCTGGGTATTCAAGCACGACAATATTTGCCTCATCGATACCGTTGGCCATATCGAGAGACGAGAGAATCTTTGTAGGCTTAGGGTGCTCTTTGCCAACCTTCCAATCACCCAGAATGATGGAAGCGAAAGTCAGAGTGTAAAAGCCAATGTCGAGAAGAGCGCCTGCACCGAGGGCGGGGTCTTTGAGACGGTGCTCATCAGGTAGGGTTGACAGATCGAAGTAGTTTCCGAAGTCGACAGAAAAGCGTTGGATTTCGCCAATGGATTTCTTGACCATGATTTCCTCGTGTAGGGCTTCGAAGAAGGGTGTGAATCTCACCCAGGCAGCTAAAACCTCTGTTAGTTCAAGACTCGAAGATGCAAGAAACCGACCGATTGGGCGATAGAAGAACCGTAGTCTAAGGCTTAGACTACTGGAATAAAGTAGCCTAAGTGACAACCTAAGGCAGTTGGATTCTTTCGTCTCTTATGCTCTCGGTGGGCGATTCTTCTGACACTGACTTACCTTCCATGACAAAAACGCCTTTTTCCTTAGCAGCATCTATAATCTCCTTCGTTTCCTTGGCGGTGATAGTAAAAGGCTTTTCACAAAGGACATGCTTCCCCGCCGCAATAGCATCAAGACAGTTCTTCTTGTGCAGACTATGTGGTG
Organism: Fusarium multiceps; assembly: GCA_028416715.1. NCBI lineage: Eukaryota > Fungi > Ascomycota > Sordariomycetes > Hypocreales > Nectriaceae > Fusarium > Fusarium multiceps. Next base: position 169,588 of record JAQPZZ010000064.1, on the reverse strand, counting down.
TGCCGACATAGACGACGTCGACGTTGGGGTCGTCGTACACGCCTTGGTAGTCTGCGTAAACTTGAGGCTTAGGCTTTTCAGGAGCGTCTTTCCAAAGCTTTTCGACAAATGTGTTGCCCTTTTCGAGGGACGATGATCCGAGAGCTGTGATTGTATGGCTTGCTTTTGCGTCGGGGCGGGTTTTGAGGAGGTCGGTTAAGAACATTGTTGAGATCCATCCTGTGCCTAGGATGCCCCAGCGGACGTGAGGGAGAGAGTCGGCCATAGTTTCGAGATTTGCTGGTAAGATTTCAGTATTTATCTTTGAAATGAATGACATGTAGTCTGTTATATCGTAATGCGTGACTTTTTTATATACCCTTGGATATTCATTGCATGACCAGACGAGACCGGAGTGATGTCCGGAGAGCGGGGCAAGAGTAAGGTGCAGCAACAAATAAGAGCTTGATCCGGAGTCGAGGTGGAGCAGAAGTGACCTCGGCACAGCTGCTCATTCGCTCGAGGTGTCCTGGTAGTCGATGCGGAGTCCAAAACGGGCCACTCCGATGTCAAGCCCAGAAGTCCTTGGGATAATCGTACCTCAAGACGTCCACACGAACGTACAACTTAACTCGGTAAAATCAACTTTGACTTCCCCTCAACAATCAGTGACTGAAGAGTCGTAGATTGACGTCAAAACATGTAAACTGCCGCAAGTCTTGCTCATGACCAACGACTCTGCATGCGGGGTCTCGCACCACCAGGATAAATTGATGCGGGGGATAGTGGTGGATGACGATATATCCCGGGTGAATATGTATAGCACGGTAAAATACCGTGTTTGATTTGTAAGTAGGGGTCATGACGAGTTAGTTGCAACCAATACTCGTATAGAAAACCGTTGATAAAACAGTTATCCCGCCAGTGCTCGTCCGCTGTTGAGCTCGGCCTGTGATCAGTACCAAACATGTCACCTATCAAAGTCGGCGTTGTCGGCTATGGCAACTCCTCCAAGACCTTTCATCTACCTTTCATCACCGCGATACCGGACTTCCAACTCGTAGCGATCTTGCAACGTGCTGAAGCCCCAACAGATCCATCGTCTGCGCCAAAAGGATCACACTGCACGGTCGACTTTCCCAACATCAAGCACTACCGGGAGGCTGACCAGTTCTTCGCCGACTCTGAGATCCAGTTTGTCGTGGTTGTTACGCATCATGATACCCATGGGAAGTTTGCTGAGCAGGCGCTCCGCGCTGGAAAGCACGGTATGTTGAGCGCGGTTTCTTCACTGGCTCTTGAGAAACTGATGGCGGGATAGTGATCGTCGATAAGCCTTTTACCATGACCTCTGAGGAAGCAGATAAGGTGATCAAAAATGCTGAAGAGAAGGGTCTTATAGTCACTTGTTTCCAGAACCGAAGATGGGTAAGTCGCTTGATCTTGGCCCTGTATTGCTGTAAAAGACACTAACTCACAAAAGGACGCCGATTTCAGAACACTGAGCCATCTAATCGAGAAGGGTGCACTAGGTGATATCAAGGAGGCCGAACTACACTACGACTTCGAGTCACCGTCTTGGATGTCCAGTATGGGAAAGAAGTTTACTCCAGGCTCTGGCATGTCCTACGGTCTCGGTAGGTGATCACTTTGACTCTCGGAGGCTGCTTACTTATAGTACGGCAGGCACACACAGTCTAGACCAAGCTCTCGTCCTCTTCGGACGACCAAAGTCTGTGACAGGTTTCTTCCGTGTACAGCGCGATGCGGAAAGTGAAGTTGAGGACACCTTCACGATCATCCTTCAGTACGACGGCGCGCAGAAGGATCTCCTCGTCACGGTCAAGACAGCGGTTGTCACGCCCATGGATCAACAACTCAAACAACTCGTTCGAGGAACAAAAGGGTCCTTCATCAAGGTACTTTCCCTACCGTCGGTCCAAAGCCTCATGCTGACCATTGCTCCAGTTCCAACAGCGCAGCACATGCATAACAGAAGACCACATTGCCGCAGGTCTGAAGCCCACCGACGAAGGGTTTGGCGTCGAATATGAGAGCATGCGAGGTGTTCTGAGCACATACGAAGAATTCGACAGTACAGTGCAGAACTGGGATGAAGCTTCACGAAAGTATGTTGGTCGCTACCCGACTCTTCCTAGTCGATGGATGGGGCTTTATGAGAATGTTGCCGATGCTATCAACGGGAAGGCTGAATTGATTGTCAAGCCTACGCAGTCGCGCGATGTACTGAGGGTGATTGAGCTGGCGAGGCAGTCCCATGAGAAGGGTGCTACTGTTCCGTGGTCATAGAAAATGCAGCACTACGAATCGCATTACGTTTCTGAGCAAAAAAAAAGTCACTGGTGTAATTGGAGTTGTGACATTCGCAAAAAGAGAGGATGATAGTGGGAGTTAACCACCGATATTGGACGAACAGGGAATCGAACCCTGGACCACTCCCATGCTAAGGGAGTATTATACCACTAAACCATTCGCCCGAATGATTGTTGCAAGCTGAGCTCCAATTACGGTCTGAGAGCCCCGCGCTCGATGCCGTTGCGCGAAATACTGGTGCTCGTCAGTCGGCTTGTCACTGGGGCAAAGCTTGGAGAACGGAGGTTGGCAAAGTTGTGTTTTGCTGTGTTTTTATCGCTGCAAGCATTCGGAAAAATGTAAGACATGATACGCGATGATATCGCCGACGCGATGCTAGTATAGAGACGCGCTGGAATAATGGTATCGCGTCGCTAGAATACAGCATGTGTGGGTGACCAAGGGAGTGAGTGTTCAAGCTAACCGTGCGTGGGAGGGGTGCTGTAGAAAAAGCAAAAAATAGGAGCGACAACGGCAGGATTCGAACCTACGCGTGCGAACACAATGCCTATGATGTCTCAGAAGAGATAGCAGGGCATCGCCTTAACCACTCGGCCACGTTGTCTTATGCTGGGGTTGAGCGCCAAGGTCTGGGATTATGTACCCCGTTTCCTCTCAATGTCGGCTGCGAGAAACGGCCCCTTCCCACAGATATATTCCATGGATATGGGCTCTTGATGGCCAAGCAATATGACTGTTTCCATTCTTGCTTTTATATCAATTGATTTCTCTTGTTGCGGTAAGAAATGCTCGTTTTGACCCTTTTGGGGAAGTTTTGGCTTTTGCAAGCTTTGCAATGTTTGGAACATCCAGTTTAATCACAAATCGCCGCGCACCCAAGCAAAATTTGGTTGTATAAGATAAATTAGAGATATATAGTCACTGTCGCTGTTAATTAATTTCATCATGAAGAAAGCAATGTCATTTTCCTACAGTTCTTTACTCATGAGGGCCATTATTCATTTGTCCGTCAATTACCCTACAGAAGGTCGCGCAGAAGCCACCCACTAAAACCATCCACTATTTCGCTCCCCAGCCCCGCTAATCCATCGCGCTCCTACCCGACGCACGAAAACAAGAAGCGGTAAATAATTCCCAATCGTCAAGCCTTGGCGAATCCATTCCCCGCTCGCAGATTGCAACCTTCCGGAGCTTAATGGCCCAATTGCTCTGAGCTACCTGCTTTATACGGTTTAAGCTTATCTTCGGCCAACTTTAGAGTGATAAGCTTCCTTGCTGATCGGCGGGGTAACAATTTGCGAGTCTGATGAGATGTTGGACGAATTGGACGGGCTTTGTACCTGTAGCCGAGCTATAAAATGTCTAAGCCCTCATATATAATTGCGATGTGACAGGATACTCTGCATCATGTCGATCCGTGCTGTTTTTACGTCTGGCCTTTTGTACGCCGGCCTGGCGGCTGCTCAGCAGCGTTATGCCCACAACCAGGTGACTGTCGTCAAGGATAGTGAGAAGGCTTCCGAGAACTTCCCCGAGGTTGAAGGAATTGAGCTCCACTCGCCTGCTTTCACTGATCCTAAGAGTATTCCTGCTGGGTTCGAGAATGGCACCGCTGGTCCAACTGACGATGCCACACTGGGTATGTTGAAGAGTACCTCAAACTGTACACTGCTAACATGATCAGACTACTTCCTTCATAGTCTTGCCAACCGTAATGACTGGTTGACGTACAACAACCCCAAGTTCAAGTCCGATGAGGGTCGCTCGATGCCTTACGTCTACCTCTCTACCTCATCCCAGCCTGAGATCAAGGCCAATTCCTCCGCGACAGAGAAGCTTCGAGTGTATCTTCAGGGCGGCGTCCACGGAAATGAGCCCGGTGGTGACCAAGCGCTTCTTGCTCTGCTGGGCAAATTCGATGCCAACGCGACTTGGTCTGCGTCAATTCTGGAGAAGATGGACATCATGATCCTTCCTCGATACAACCCCGATGGTGTTGCGTACTTCCAGCGCTTCCTTGGCACAGGTTACGATCCCAACAGAGATCACATCCGTTTCGCTGCCCAGCAAACTCGCGATGTGAAGGCTTTGATCGTGGACTTCCACCCTCACATCGCTGTTGATGCCCACGAGTACAGCGCTACCCGACCTTTCGGTGACAACCAGCAGTGGCACCAAGCTGTGGACGGTCAGTTTGACGCTATGAAGAACCTCAATATTCACAAGGATATCCGAGAGTACTCCGAGTCTGTCTTCGCTCCCAGAATCGCTGGTGCCATGGAGAAGCGCAATCTGCGCTGGAGCCCTTACATCGTCGGTAGCGCTTCGGAGCCTTTGGAGTTCACTCAACTCGATACCCAGGCTCGTGCTGGTGATGTTTCTCTGGCTCTCACTCAGGCTATGGTCTTTCTTACCGAGACCCGAGGTATCATGCTGGGCAGCCAGCACTTCCAGCGACGTGTCGCCTCAGGACTCACCATGATCGAAACCATCGTCCAAACCGCGGCTGACAACGCCGAGGAGGTCTACGAGGTCATCGAGGGAGCCCGTCGCAAGTACATCGAGGGCGATGAGGATATTGAGATCGTCATCAACGATATATACCCACCTGAGAACCGAACCTGGGACATGATTGAGGTCGAGACCGGCAGACTGGTCAAGGTTCCTGTCAACTTTTTCAGTTCCACTCCTGTCAAAGCCAACATGACCCGCACCCGCCCCGAAGCCTACGTCTTCCCTCAAGCGTGGAAGGAAGCCGCCGACCGTCTCCGTCTCGTCGGTGTAGAGGTCGAGCAGCTCCGCACCGAGTTCAAGGGCGAGGTCGAAGCTCTCAACGTCACAAGCATTGAGCTTGGCAAGACTGTTTACCAGGGTACTGTTCTCAACACCGTGACTACCGAGACGAAGCGTAAAGAGATCACTATGCCGGCGGGCAGCTTCTGGGTTAGCACTCGTCAAGCCGCCGCTGCCTATGCTTTTGTTGTTCTTGAGCCCGAGAACATTGATAGCTATGCAACGTTTAACATCCTTCCAGTCAACGTAGGCGATGAGTATCCTGTGTACCGAGTTATGGGTTAGTTCACGATTATTCATGTCACAGTATATAGTGCAAAATAGAGAGTATTTAGCTTCGGAATCAGAGATGCATGTATAAATATCTGTCCAGGCGAAAAGAAGAACTCTACCAGACTTGCCTTTCTCAGAAGCCAAGTTAGATCGTTGATGCGTCCAGCGCATCATCTCGACCATTTACTCACCTCAATCGTTCATATTCAACGCGTCGGCTACTCCATCGGCATAGCAGGCCTTGGCGTACAAGTGAAACAACTCCTTATCATTCTCATCGGCCTTGTCCTGCTTGGCATCCTCCTTCCGCTGAGCTCGATCATCCTTCTTCTTTTTGATATACCCGGGCTTGCACCCCTTGGCCCTTTTACGCTTGACAAACTTCCTTTTCTTCTCACTCATTTCTTTGCGAGTCTCATCGTCGAGAGGCTCATACTGGTCTTGAGATTCTACGTTCTCCTGTTCCGAGTGCTGCTCGCTGACACTCTTGATGTCAAGGAATTCATCGCCCTGCGGCTCTTGGATGGGGGAGAACATCTTGGCGAAGATCTCCCCCTGCGGGTATTCGTCGCTGGTAGCCATCGTGGATAAGATCTCAAAGTCGACTGGCGATTTGATAAGGATTCTGAACAAGAAGAGCTGAATGTTGTAGTGTTAGCTTTGGTTTATCAAGTGATTGATCTGACGGGAAAAACGACTGCGGGACGCAACCTTGCCTGTTTATAGAAAGAGATAACTCGTTGTGCGTAGTATGCCATTCCGCGTAAACATAACTGTCAGAAATAACAATGTCCTTGTACAAAAACAAAACTTGACTGTCCGTCAGAATGGAGGGTCAAGGGGAGGAGGAACAAGGAATATGTACGATTATTCATCAATGGAACAGCGAATGCAGTGAAAGAGCCGTGTTTGTCTTGGGCATAATAGTTGTTCATCGGTCATAAATGTAGAAGCAACGGTCGATTTGTATGTGGAGCAAAACACGTGGAACATGAGGATAAAATACAAGAAAGATAAATTGTTATCTGCTTCTGAACAACCCACACTAACAATACCGCCCAGAGCGAGTCCTCCATTCAACTAACAATACAATTTGAAAAGCCTCCAAACAGAAGACCTTTACCTGGCGCATCCAGTTCGCCACTGAGCATTCCATGCGCTGACACTGGACCACTTGCCGTTGGCATTACAGGCAGCGTTATCTGTAGATCGGCGAGCGCCCCGACAAACATTATCGCAGCTCTCTGCAGCACCTCGGGCGTCCTAGAATGTTATTAGTACTTGATCTATAGTCCTTTGTAAGGGGAGCTTACAGAGTAGACACAGCAGTGTGAGCCGTCTTGGAAGAGGCACTGGCAAGTAGCAGCGGCCTGGACGCCGAGGGCGGCGGTGAGGAGGAAGGTGATGGCAGAGGTGATGCGAACCATTGTGTTGACTTGTACAGTTATTTGAACTTTGAAAGGTGAGAAGGCTGTAGTTGAGTTGATTTGAGTGATGTGCTAAGTTTGGATGTCATTCATGTTCTTATACATGAGAGCGATACAGCACTTCAGCACGACCACGAACGATCGTCATGATAACGGACCTTTCTGAACGCTGTGGAGAGTTAGTCGTTATTGTGTTGATGATTCTTCCACGAATCAACTGTACTAGACCCTCATTTACCGCTTTCTTTAGCTTGGCACCTGACAGTTCTCAGGGTTCTCAATGGTCTTATCGGGTTCCATACTTTACCTCTACTAGGACATTACGAGATGCTAGGGGAATTGAGAGATATATGCTAGGAATGTCACTCCGTGAGCTATGACCGTCACCGCTAGGGTCATCCCTATTTCATGGCCATGTCGTGCGATATATCGATTAGCCTTATGGAGTTGTTTCGAAATGTATTATACTCTAATCTTCTAGCACTGAACACCTCCAAAGCATGGTTCGGTTCGAAAGATCGTGTCAGAATGTTACTGAGCGGGAGAGAATAGCGGTCGTGCTCCAGACTATCCAATTTTCGTATTCCACGTGGGTGATGATGCAGCGTTACAGCCAATTTCTCGGCAGATACTGTAGTCAAAACTTTAAACTTAGAATCCCTGATACGAATTGCCGAATTTGCCGACTTGACAGGCTCGTGCTTTTATCGTTGGTTATAGCCGTTGAGTTTAGCTAGACCCTGTCCTTGCTCCCCACAAATCGCGACTCAGGTGTGGGAGCATTCATTTCCAGCTGTAATATCTCGAGTCGAAAGGACCCGTTTGTTATCATCACGATCGGTTAACCCGATGGGGCGACGGCTAAGTTGTTGTCGGTGCATGAGAGTTATAAGAACCGTCTGTTTAGACACGAAAAGCTGTTATCATGTAGCTACACATCAATCACTTTCTTGTTACTCAAACATCACCGGCCACTAAACTTACATCTATCTATTCTTTCTCATCCTATAACCTCGGTCAACATGGTTCGTCTTCTCACCACTGTCGCCGTCCTTCTCAGTGTCGCCATGAGCGCACAAGCCGCAGCCTTCTGCCAGTGTCTCTATTCTGACGGTTCTCACTGCTGCGTTGATGTAAGTTTTTGATCCCACATACACAGAAAACATGACTGATCGAGCAGGAAAACACCCCAGCAGGATGCACAGCCACTTGTGAGGATGCGCGTGCTCTCTTTGCAGACAAGCCTTGCAATGCGGGAGGCAAGTTCTCCAAGGTCAGCCCATGGAACGCCCAGTTCAGAACTGCTTGCGCTTGAGGATATGCCCGGTAATGAGTATTGGGAAGACGAGAGGTTTCTTGAGAAGACAGGGATGAGAGAACCGGAATGGCTGGGTGGGTGTATGATGGAAGGGTTGATCATATGTCGAGTACCAATATATACGTTATCTTTCTAATGTAAATATTCACTTCAATCAGACTGTGATATCCTCAGGCCACCACCAGTGTAAACATTGTCTTCTGAACATAGGAGACTAAAGACCTGATCAACTTAGGTCAATTTAGACAAGATCTTAAATTACATTTAGCCAATCCTTCATACTCTCAATATCCAAAACACTCCACCACATGATCAATAAGTTTAACCAATCTTGCATCCAGAGGTAGCCGGCATTGGCGCATGCGCATGTCCACAAGCAGAAAGGACCTCGTGAGCGCCAGCCTCAGTCTCTTCATGTCCCTCATGACCCTTGCCCTTGTTCTTCCATGAGTTGTGGCAGACACAAACAGGAGTAGCGAAAGATCCTCCAATGTGACTAGGTCCATTGGGCTGGTAGAAGGGCTGAATGTCGTCAGGTATGCGGAAAACCTTGAGTACTTCGTAGTCGTTCTTGCTGTAGTCTGAGAGACCATAGCCATCGAAGCGCAATTTCCAAGCTGTGAATAATCAGTATCGTGACAACAAAAGCTGTGTATAATTGGACTTACTGGTAGGGAAAGGCACCATCTCATCCCACTCCGTGGTAAGATAAGTAGCAGTAGCAGGCTTCCTGATTCCAGAGGGATAGATTGCCTCGCGTTGTTGGGCCGTCAATTTATTGTCCTTTTTAGCCTTCTCCAACTTCAAGTCGATCTCCGTGAGACGCATTGGGGCCATGTAGTTAGCGTAACTAACACTGGAGGACTCAATGTTGATCTTCTTAGAAACCCCCTGCGTATCATGGCCACGTCTAAGATTCTTGAGCTGAGCTAGGACCTTGACCATCGTAACGAGACTTGTCGCGGCGACGTGCTTGGGGTGGTACTCGCTGAAGGCCTCGGCGAAGCTAGAACAGTAGTTCAACTCCTTACGCTCATCAGCGTCCTCGGACTTGTTCTTATGTTCGGCCTTGTTCTGTAGAAATGTCAGTAAGCGTACCTAGCAAATCGTTCAGACCTCAACTTACAATGTCGCACACAACGACTGTACCCTTGGCAAGCTTGATCTGTTCAGGCTTGTTGTCATGAGTGGTAGCCTGGATAGTGGTTTCCTTAGAAGCCTTGCGAACAATGGGCAATCGAACACTCCATCTCTGGACCTTGAGAACTAGAGCCTGAATGCGCTCGTTGGACTTAGCATCATCCATGAATGCAAGCTTCTGGATATCGAGCCAAGCCTGCCGGATATCCTTGCCGAAGGGCTCGCTTGGTTGCTTCGCGTAAAGTTCCTTGAAGAACGACTCCATGACCGAGGTAAACTGTGGTTATATCAGTACAAACTCCCTGGGGTGAGCCGTGAAAGTAGACTTACCGCGAGCACCACGTTGTAAGCGCTATCCAAGCCAGTCAAAAGAAGGATGGTAGCCGCCTTGCTCGTGTTCTTCTCCCGCTCGAGAACCTCACCAGCAACCCTGTAGCCCAGAGACGTCATGAAGTTGGGCTTGTCTTGACCAAGGGAAGCAACGGCTCCAAAGATGCCCTGGACCCATCGCGTGGTGCGCCACTTGCCAGCCTCGCGGATGTTACCTTCCTCAGTCAACTTGAGTAGGAAGCTCATCGAGTCTCGGAACGCCTTGCGACGCTTGAGAAGCTTGGTCTCGTCGGTGTTGTAGGAGAGGAAGACTTGGCAGTTGTTGATGTGCTGGTAGACCTCGTTCTCGGAGTAGGGAGCGTGCGAGTTGGTGTCGCTGCGGAGGAGGTGGCCGAAGCCGAGGAAGTCGGCGACGAAGCGGGTGACGATAGGAATGGCGTAGCTATTGCATATTAGAGGCGCATTTGGAAGTGAGGAGGAAGACTTACTCTCGAACGATATCGAGCTGGTAAATGCCCTTATTCTTATCAGTGGTGACAACCTCGCGCTTGATGATGTTGCGTGCAACGTTAACCAGGTAAGACTGGATATGCTCATGGTCAACAGTCGAGTGCTTCGCAGCAGCAGTCTGGGAGACGCCATTCTTCTTGGGGTCGTTGTTCTGGCCCGGTTTTAGAACATCATGGATCACCGGCGGAAGGTCAGAGATCCTTGTTCGAGCAGGATGAACCAGAATATCGGACGTATCCTCCAGAATGCGCTTGATGTCACTGCTGTGGGTCAAGTACACCGTCTTGCTTGGCTTCTGAGGGTTAGAAGAAGTCACCTCAAAGTCATACTTGGTCGTCTCGCCGCGCGAGTTCTTCTTGGCCTTCCTCAAGGGAGTGGTCTTGATGCAGAACTCCTTGTCATAACCTTGAGCCTTTGCAAGCTCGGCGTTCTTCTCGGCTGTGTAGAAGGGGTGGAAAAACCGGATCGAGTCGTATGGGTACCACTCAGGGAAGGCTCGTTGGATCAGGCGATGAAACATGGAGCTCTTGCAGACATCGTTGTCAGGAGTGACTTCGGCCATACCCCAGTTGGTCAAAGAGTTGGTGTTCCAGTCCTGCAGAAAATGTTAGTCACGTGGTTGGATGTGATTGAGACTTAGTACTTACCACAGTGTAGAAGCGATCGGAACGAACAAGAGTAATCGCGTCAGAAAAGATGGCCGCCCACAATGCAGAATCCAAATCTGATGGACCAGGGTCCGCGTTCAATTGACGGTTGGCCTGGTTGGTCTCACAGAAGATACCGGGGTAAAGCTCAACCTTGTCGACATTCTCATACAAGTCGCGCAGAGCGTTCTGAACCTGCTCGTTGGGGGTGATGGACTCAAACGAAGCGTGTCGCTTCATGCCAAAGAAATCTCGGAAATCATTGAGCGTTCCGATCTCCCATTTGCGGGCTTGCATGATACCGAGGATCTCAACTGCCTTGAGACAGCGAGGAACGTTGAGGGGACCGAAGTTGGCTGATACCAAATTAGCTTCATCGCGCCAAATAGCGTGTAGGGCACTTACCGATAGGATCGTCCATGGCGCTGGTCAACTCATTGACCATATCCTCATCGTTGAATAGACCGGTGTACTCATTCCTCTTGAAAGGCTTGAAGCGAGAGTGTCCCTCCTTGCGAAGACCAAACTCCTGCTGCCATGGCTCAAGAGGCTCCTTCACCCTCTCCTTTGCCTTGGTCTTGCCCATTTCCTGCATGAACTGAGGGAGACCCATGGACTTGGGGTCCCAAGACTCGTCCTTCTCGAAAAGCTCGGACATGAAAGCTTCAGCATAGCTCTCGTCCTTCATGGAGATGGCGCAATGGAAGCGGTAAAGGAGGTTGAACTCCACGGTGACTTGGTTACCCAAGCCTCGCGAGACATTCTTGTGGTTCTTCATGTCGACTCGAGGGTCTGGAGATGTATTAGTTTGGTGTCACATCTGCCGTAGGCTTGAGTTGCCTGAAAACACTTACCAAGCGTGAAGTTGGTGTCGAAGTTATGGAAGCCCATTAGAGCGCGAAGATAATCGTGGATGGAGATCTGGATGTACATTCCACAAGTGATCCTGCGATATGTTAGTACGTAACAATCATTGGGTCGGGGTTAATGGTGAGACTCACAATCGCGCAGTCTGGAACAGGTCCTCATCAAGCTTATCCCAAGCCGCCTCATGAGCCTTGAGAAACTCTTGAAGAACACCCTCGGGGTTAATGTTCTTCAGTCTCTTATCAGCCTCGACCTCATGTTCTTTGCCAGTGACGGAACGGCAGAGCTCCCTCTGCAGCTCACCCTGCTTGTTCAAGCCCTCCTCAATAGCAGCTAGGATTCGCTGGCGGAGAAAGTCGCAGACATCTTCGTACTCCTCATCATCGTCGTCATCGTCGTCAATACCGGCTGAGCGACGGTGCTTCCAGGTGTTGTGTTGCTTCCAGAGCGCCTTTGTGACTGCTTCGTCGGGATTCTTGACGAATTCCTTAGCAGCGGAGGCAAGCGGTGCCAATTGGTACTTGATCGGCACTGAGAACCGGCCGTTCTCGTTGATGCGTCGGAGTTGGGTCGCGACATAGTTATGGTATCTGTCGTTGGTTATTAGCTAGCAGCTCGACATTGAAGTTGACAGCGCATCATACCTGTTATACATGACGAGGTAGATACAGACACCGGGGGGTTGTCTGAGCAGTCTATCCTCGGCAAAGGTATCAGGCTTGAGAAGACCAAGCTTGTACTTGTCATCTCGAATCTTACGCTGCATCTCCTCGGTGAAGCCATACAGAGGCGAAAGGTCGAGGTAAGAAGACGAGTCCGAGATGTTCTTGTCAGCATCATTCGTCCTGAAAATGTCATGAATGATAATAGTAGCATGATAAATCAGCATACTAGACAGACCAGAAGTGCTAGGTCGGCCTTTGCCATCTGGTCCGGGATCTTCACGAGCCATGAGACGATCGAAGAGGTCGGCTGGATCAGGCAGAGCTCCCAATGGGTGGGTCTTGCTAGGCACTGTCTTAGCGTAGGGTGCACCGGCTTGGCCTAGCTGAGGATGCATAGCACTGTTGAACTTGCCATCGGCGGTACGGTACTTGAATGCATCGCCAAGGTAGGTAATTGGTGGATGAAGCATGCGCTCGTACTTGGCCTTGACTTCAGTTTCGATAAACTTGGCACGCAGAAGACTGTCATTGGAAATGGAGCCAACCAGCTCTGCCAAATTTGTTTTCTGTATGCGGTCAGTAAAAGAGACATGCGATGGCCAGTCTGACTTACGTCCAGAGTCTTAGTCTTGATATAGTGGACCAAAACATTCTTGATGGCAGGGAGATGCTGGAAGGTCAGGATCCTTCTAAGATCGGCAAACCACCCAACACCAGGTCTGAATTTGTCCTATCATAGGGTCAGTACACGCAAGATTGCACAGTTACGACGACTTACTCCGATGAGGGCATCTCCATGGAAACCAGCAAGATATTTGGCGTCTCTCAACTCGCCATTGAGCTTCTGGATCTTAGCATCCCACTCAGAAGCCTCTGCCGTACGACCATTGGCGTGGCCATTGGCGTAGCCGTTAGTACGGCCATTGACGAGGGATTGTTGAGACTCAGACATGGTGATGAGTCCCAGATAAGAGATAAGATAGGATGATTAAGGTTCTTATGTCTCCATAAGTGATAATACAGGGTAAAATATTACACAAATGCTTCTCTCAAACAATCAGAGAAGAATTCGATACATGCTACATCACCTCACATGGTGCTGGGACTCGAGCTCTTTAAAACTCTTCTTCTCGCACATATAATATCAAGACAGTGCTTATTTGGAAGCAATTCAATTCGTCAATCTGTCTGGGAAACTAGCCGTGTCCCCGGTTCAGCATACTTCTGAGAGACCTCATCCAGACCGTGCGCCCGAAGGGAGCTATCTTGACGTGATCCCGCAGCTTCTCTGGTCCAAGTGTGAGACCTACCGCGTAGGCTACAATAATAAAATCGTCTAAGCACTAGTTCGAGGTGTAGGAAAGTGGTCTGACTATTTTGTCTCGTCTATGATGTTTCTGATACCCCGCAGAAATTGAAGCTAGCTAAGACGAAGTCTCCAAGCCACCAAAGATAAGACGCATGGTAATGGGGAATGTCTTGGATTATCACACCAGACTAGGAATTTCAGCCCAGCCCAAGTCGCCTAAAGAGGAAAAGATGGGAGCTCGCTATGACACTTGGTAATGTGGATTGATGCGAATGCCGCGCACTATTGGAGGGGCCGTTTTGATCGCGGGTCGGGCCTCGACCGGGTGAGGCCATAAGTCGTAGAGCTGCAGCTGAGAGCTATAATGCCAATCCTGTCCATCATAAGATCGTCATTGACAGCAGTGAAATCCCCACTGGTCATCGCGATTGAGAACTGATTTACTGGCCATGATTTCAGCTTCTTTCTTGACCGTAAACTCTGTCTCAGGCCGAGCGGGGAAGGTTGTCTTGGTTCTAGTGCTGTGAATGGAGGGTTCAGCTCAGCAAGCCTCGTAATCATGAGCGCGTGGAACTATTGAACGTAAAATGTGATGTGAGAGGTCGCGCTATCGTCGATAGTTTTGTGGACGCGTCAATGTGTTTGCATTTGATGATTCAATTGGACAATTCAGGATTGGGCCAGAAAATTGATAACGAATTTGGTTCTTGGAATAAGACTTGAGAAGTGGTCATGGTGGATTCCATTGTCTCGCATCCGTGCTGGGTCAATCTGTTTTCTTTTTGCACCCATTAGCCAATTATGTTCAGGGTCAAGGCACACATTCAACACACTCGAGGGTAACAGTGTCTTATTAGGCATGATAAAATAAAATAAGCTAAGTAAAACTCGAACTCTGAAGGAGGTGACTGAATTATTTCGTCTCCTATACCCGTCCCAACACTTCCCTAAAACCCAGATGGTACTTTTCGTCTTGGTGTTGTTCTTCTGCGCTTGGCCCCAAGCCAGTTTACTACCCTAGACTACATATCCCCCTCTGGCATTTCTGTTCCTGTCTTTCCCCTAGAGCAATATCGTGACTTAAACCATAAATACTGCCTCTGCTTTTGCTTTCGCAATGGGCCGGAATAACTTACCGGCGACGGGTAGTGATCCTCAGTGAGACTTCAAGGCCATGTTGCGCCCTGTTTCCTCGACGTGACCCATGACTCTTCCTGCTCAGAGTGAGCTTAGTCGGCGTGAATAGCACACTATCCTTGCTGGGTCGCTGGTTCACATCTCGATGCCTGTCCCTTGGTGAATCTCTCGACAACCTAACTTTGTGTCACAAGTGCTATAGCGAACACACGCATTGAACCGCATGCCGCTACAAGCACATGTTCGGGCTCTAGTACAAAGAACCAGTGAATGATTGCCAACAATGGCTCTGAAATTATGTCGAAGCAGCTTGCTCAGAGCTGATGATGACTGCTCGTCACAGTGGTATGAGGTCGTCCTATGTGTATATGAAAGGCAAGCGTAACGGAGTTGAGATGTAGCCAGAACAACCAGACAACAGTCAGCAGCAAAAGCATCACACCAAAACACAACACAAAACAAAACCAGAATTCTTCATCCATCATGTCCGAAGACAAGTACGAAACCTGGGTGTGCCGACGAGAGACACCCAATGGCCCTCGACCACGATGCTTGCATGAAAACCACCGAGATCATTTCAATTGCGGCCTATGTGGCCTCCCAAGGGCCGACGGCGCCATGGCGAGAATGGGCGGGTTGTTTGTTGGCGTGTGGAAGGATGTGACGGGTAGCCCTGGGTACTGGGAGTGGTGGCATTGAGGTGGATGGCGTTGGGGATGAGGAGTGGTAGGCAGATAGAAAAATGCTAGTTGAACAGAGGCTGACAGATTGCATTTCGTCGAAAGTTCAATGACAACGGGTCGCAGTGACGCTTATACATCGAAATCCTGCCTCGTGGTACTTGTAGATTCGTATAACGGTGAAGGCTGTGGTGTAGACTGTCAACTTCAACAAATGCAGTGAAGCCGAGCGACATAGCAGATATGAGTATCTACCGACATATGCCCACATGTCGAACAATGCTTTCCTGCAGGTACCACTTTAGGATATACTGAACGAGAACGTGTAAATATTAGGAGGGGCCTCTTCGAGTTCCAAGGCGTTTTCATCAGGGGTTGTATCTCCCCCAGCAAAGGAGATTATAACCCCATCTTCCATGGCGTTTCTGAAGAAGGAGATGAGGACCTTAAAGAGCGCCATTGTCTGTACAGTTGCGTGAGTGATGAGTGGTCTGGGTGATGTGGTTTAAGTTGGAGATGGACGAGAAACAGACTGGAAGGAAACTAGCAAGAAGGATGTTTTAGACCGAGGTGGGGAGCGCATTTTACGGTAGAGAAAACAGATAAAGAAGGTTTGTTTTACACAGGTATCAGAATTATGATGCTTCAAAGAAAGTGTAAATTGCTTTTATCTGAACAACTACGAATCATACTTTAGAGGCTACAAAATATATACTCTCTCAAAAGACCAAGATTTATAGCATGTATCCGACGTACAATAGGAGGTCCCTTTAGTCAGTAGTCCGAATTCGAAGTGGTTGAAGGCAGTCGATATATGCAATCCTGTTGAATGCAAGGACGGCTCAGATGTACTTTTACTCCACCCTTCTTAACGATACTTTGAGAAGCTTGTATTGTGTCGCAAATATCTAAAGGCGATCTATTCAGCCTGAAAAGCAATGCCGGCGCGGCATCTTTACATCGACGCGCGATATATCACGGGCCGCCACCCCGAATTTGTCCTCATCTCTAATAACCGCCGCCCTCCCAAACAGGCGAAGCTAGCTCCAACTGGTAGGTGGAAAAATAGACATAAAATGCCCGTTACCCAAAACTGCTGCAAGGCTGCCGAGCTCCGTAAACCTCCAACTCCAAACATCGCAAAAAGTTAGTACCCCTGCATATGTTCCTGTTTCGGCACGGAGCATTAATATCCGAACTGGCAGATGACCTCAAATCGCGAAACCCAGAATACGAGTATACAGTAAAAGGAATTTGTATAAAAGGACAGTAATAGTGCACTGAATTATAGGACATTTCTGGTGCATGGTTATTCGTTAATCATGAAGTTACTTTCTCTTCTTTTCGCTTCGGCGACCGTCGTCCAAGCTGCTCTGAAATGGCAAAATGTCAAGATCGGAGGCGGCGGCGGTTTCTCCCCAGGCATTGAGTTCCATCCTAATGCCAAAGGAGTTGCCTACCTTCGTACAGATATCGGTGGCTTGTATCGTCTCAACCCAGATGACTCTTGGACCCCATTGACAGATGATACTGGAGGCGATGCAACATGGTATAGCCTTATCCAACTTTCTCTAGATGTTTCTTTGAGAACTAATATCGCGTAGGAGCCGCTGGGGCATTGATGCTATGGCCATGGATCCTAACGACCCTAACAAGATATACACTGCCGCAGGCCTGTACACAAACAGCTGGTAAGTAAGCTATTCCCCCTACCCAACACACATCTGACAAATCCTCAGGGACCCCAACAATGGCGCCATTGGTATCAGTAATGACAAAGGCAACACGTGGTCCTTCACCACCCTACCATTCAAGGTCGGCGGTAACATGCCCGGCCGCGGCACGGGTGAACGTCTCGCCGTTGACCCCAAGAATTCCAAGATCATTTACTTCGGTGCGCGAAGTGGTAACGGTCTTTGGAAGAGTACCGACGGTGGCAAGAGCTTCTCCAAGGTATCTTCCTTCACAAACGTTGGAACTTGGATCCCTGATCCGAGTGATTCGTCTGGTTACAACAACGACATTCATGGTCTGACTTTCGTCACTTTTGATCCGACTTCGTCCCTTGTTAATGGCGCTACATCGAGAATCTTCGTCGGTGTGGCCGACAAGAAGACTGCTTCTTTGTATGTCACGAACGATGCTGGTAAGACATGGAAGCCAGTTGAAGGCCAGCCCAAGGAGTTTATGCCCCACAAGGGCCGGATCTCGGCCAAGGAGAAGGCGTTGTACCTCTCTTACAGCGATGGTGCCGGACCTTTTGACGGCACTGACGGTTCCGTTCAAAGGTACGACCTGACTGCCAACACGTGGAAGGATATTACACCCCCTGGAGACATCTACCACGGCTTTGGCGGTTTGGCGCTTGACCAGAAGAAGCCCGGAACCCTTGTTGTTGCCGCCCTTAACTCGTGGTACCCCGACGTTCAGTTCTGGCGATCTACTGACTCAGGCAAGACGTGGTCTACACTGTGGAACTACAACGCTCAGGGTAGCCTAGACTACCACTACAGTATCTCCACACCCAAAGCGCCTTGGATCTACAAGAACTTTGTTTCCCAGGACACCAAGCGTCTGGGCTGGATGGTTGAGGCTCTGGCCATTAATCCATTCGACAGCAACCACTGGCTATACGCTACTGGTCTTACCGTCTATGGTGGCCATGACCTCACCAAGTGGGATACTGAACACAAAGTCACTATCGAGTCCCTCGCCGATGGCATCGAGGAGTTTGCTGTTCTTGATCTCAAGTCTGCACCGGGTGGCAGCGACCTTCTTGCTGCTGTAGGGGACGACAGCGGGTTCACCTTTGCGAACAAGGCCGCACTGAACAAGTCCCCTCAATCTGCTTGGGACAACCCCATGTTCACAACCTCTGTCAGCGTTGACTATGCTGGAAACAAGGTTGGCAATGTTGTTCGTGCTGGCAACACTAACGGTGAAGCACCTATGGCTGCCATTTCCACCGATGGAGGAAAGTCATGGAAGGCTCACGGTGGCGCTGGTGCTGGTCAATATGGAGGTCATATCGCCATCTCTGCTGATGGAGACGTTGTTCTCTGGTCAACCGAGACGAAGAGCGTCTTGCGATCCAAGGCAGAGGAATCTTTCTCTTCCGTATCTAGCCTACCTTCCGGGTCGCTCGTCGCTAGTGATAAGCGCGAAAACGAAGTATTCTACGGCGCATCTGGATCAACCTTTTACGTCTCCAACAACACCGCCTCAACCTTCTCCAAGGCCGGATCTCTCGATGGGGCAAAGTCCATCCGCGATATCGCCGCGCATCCTACCAAGGCAGGCGAGGTCTATGTCTCTACTGACGCTGGTATCTTCCGCAGCACCGACTTCGCTGACACTTTCACCAAAGTCGGATCTGGTCTGACCAACACACAACAAATTGCTCTTGGCAAGGGTTCAGGCAACAACTGGAACTTGTACGCTTTCGGTGCCGGATCTGCTGGACGAAGGTTGTACGGTAGCTCTGATTTGGGTAAGACGTGGAAGGATATCCAGGGATCTAAGGGCTTTGGGTCGATAGACTCGACGAAGTTGGCGGGAAGTGGAAATGAGGCTGGGCTGGTGTATGTCGGCACAAACGGCAGAGGAGTTTTCTGGGGACAGGGATCTATCTAATGAGATGTCTTTCGGTCGTCTACTCGACTTATCCTAAGAGACCAATTAGCTAAGACACTTCGTTTTGACCAGCAGTAAGACTATTTTATCTTGGTTGCCTAATAAGTTTTAGAGGTCAATTCTTCTCGCCTCCATCCTGTCGCATCACCAACAAACACATGCGCAAGCCGTATAGCCCGGCCGCAAACTGCTTTACCGACGTCAGAATAAGCAAACACGTCCCTGAATTGCATAAATCTCACATCGAATCAAATTCCGAGTGCAGTTTAGATCTTACTTTGTACTACCAATCCGGTCAAGATCGCCAAGTTTGCGGCATTGCTTATCGTGTCGCTATCTAAACGACGCGACAGGGCTGAGCTGTCAGCAAAAGCATCCACTTTTGACAGGATCGTCGAATCCTTCACCCCATTCCCAGGGTCCGCGACGAGGCAGTAATGTCAATTCGGATGCCTATTTGTTGACTTTGAAATTAAAGCTATACGAGTGGCTTGGCAGTGGTGACGACGGATGCAAGATGTGCCTGTTGATCAATTGACTGGATCTCTATAAGAATGGCCGTCGCTTGCATTTCGTATTGACAACATCACTCATCACCATCAACCGCTCACAGTTACCCATTCACGATGAAAGCCTCGCCAATCGCAGTGATCTGCACTCTCCTTGGGCTATCGACCGCAACACCAACACCATGCCCAGATGATGGCGCTCAAGAAGCCCTTTCCTTCGCCTACATGGTTAGCAGAAAGATTGTCGCAATACCTCTAATTCACTGACACGCGATAGTATGGTTTCCCTCTGTACGCCTTTGGGGATATCGCCAGGCCTTTGCTCGCTGCAGGTCTTCCGCTAAGGCCCAACATCAACATCCCCTCCTCCGAGCCGAACGAGCCAGGCGCTGTTGGTGTCGTCCGACCCAACGCGGACACCATGTACTCAATCCTGTTCATGGATCTGTCATCCAACGATCTCAAGGTTACTGTACCAGAAGTACCTGAGGGCCGATACTGGGTCTTTCCTTTTTGCACACCGTAAGTCAGCCGACCGTGAGACAATCCAATCGCTAACAAGGGTCAGGTATGGCGACAATTTGATCAACCTTGGAAACCTCGATGCGACCAAGCCTGGAGACTATCTTGTTAAGTATAACTCCAAGAGCTACGGTCTTGACACCGACAATGTGCCCGAAGGCTACGTTGGAGTCGTCAATTTCCCCATGGCATACGGGTTGGTCAACGCAAGAATCGTCACCGATCGCACGGAGGAGGACGTTGCTATCGTCGCAGAACTCCAAAAAGGCTTCCGCGTACGCCCAGTTCGACGAGCTGGAAAGCCCGTTGCTCCAGCGCTCAACCTCACCATGTTCACCGAGCCTGAGTACACAGACGAAAACCAGTCCCAGTATCAGGCCGTCATGAACACGGCCGCGGCTCTCACACCTTA
Source organism: Fusarium multiceps (assembly GCA_028416715.1). Classification (NCBI taxonomy): domain Eukaryota; kingdom Fungi; phylum Ascomycota; class Sordariomycetes; order Hypocreales; family Nectriaceae; genus Fusarium; species Fusarium multiceps. The sequence goes on along the minus strand of JAQPZZ010000064.1, from coordinate 149,103 downwards.
CCTCCCGCCCTACATCGTCTCAGATCGCAAGACAGTCGCCAAGGATCTCAAGAAGGCAGGTTTCAAGAACGGCAAATTCCACCAACCGGCTGGTACAGACTTGACGAAGGCGGTCGGAACAGCGAACAAGACAGCCCTGGCCTTTTCTGAAAGACCAGAGGTTAGCAAAGATGTTGGCAATGGCTGGACTCTCATTTCGGAAGAATACATCGGTAGCTTCGACTCCAACTATGAGATGCGATACCAGATTGGCCTCACGGGCTATCTCGCACTGGTGCAATCCGAGTGCGCATACCCGGCGTATGGATATTTCGACGCCAACATTGCTGTCGAAGAAGGTCAATCTGTTCTCTGGACCTTTACCGCTCCGCCCAAGATTAAAGAGGGTGGTTTCTGGAGTCTTACCGCCTACGGACCTGATCAAGACTTGATCCCGAATGATCTGGGCAAATACATGGTTGGTGATAGGAGTAACTTGACGTTCCCCGATGGACGTCCTGTAGAGACCGGTGGGGAGGGAGTGTTCCAAGTCTTGCTTCAGGATCAGAACATCAAGCCGCCTTCGAACTGGACTAACAAGTAAGTGAGGCCTTACCCAAGACAGAATGAGTACTGACAATAGGACAGCTGGTTGCCCCTCAACACCGGCGGTGGAAACATCTCAGTTACTAGTAAGTCGTCCAGTCTTTATCTCTCGTTGTGACTACTGCTGATTGGGCCGTTTCAGTGCGTTGGTATGGCGCGGAGGAGGAAATGGTAGATGGTACATATATCCATCCTAAGATGACTCTCATTGATGCCATCGAGGGCTAAGACCGCCTATACGAGGTGCTAGTGTTTGGCGGTGAGGAGGTGTAGAAGTAGAAGTAGAAGTAGAAGTGCATGATCGACAAAGTGCAATCTTTTGTCGATTAATTTAGTTTCTATCTTTTGAACCAGCCCTAATAGCACGTGTTGCATGAATATTTGTTTTAAGAGCTTCGTCTCAAGCGCTGGGAGCCTTTGTTCCGGTTGTTTGCCGAGGCTTGATTAGAGGGTCAGCTCAGAGATCTAGACCATCTTCAAGCGTGGCAGCCACCTCGTCTAGCTCTCACCGTCATCTCAACTTACACATAACGCTAATTCCACTTACCGGCACTTACATCACATCATTTACCATGCTTTTTCGTATAATTCCTCTATTTTTGCGCTTTTATTAACATTTCTGACGTCAGATCAGCAATCTCGGCAGACGTATACGATTCCCCTCATTCCAATGCCACCTCAGTCAAGCTAAATCTCCAAAACCATCTGATGACCAGCTGCCGTGCCGTAGAATACGAGATGTTCTCGAACATCTCAATACGAACTCAATCCCCGCCGCAAACCAATGAAAGAAACACGGCCCATGCTAGCAAACTCATTTACGAACAATTCAAGCCCAGCTGATCTGGTAGTGCCAACCTTGAAGCGGTCCGAACCGCAGGATACCCCACATGCTTGGTGGCTAGAACGTCTGGGTAACACGAGGCGTTGCAGCTTCATTGCGGGGTGGTGGTGATGGTGTTCTGACAACACGAGGTTATCCTCGGGTCGAGCGGCTTGATTGAGGTGAGGGATGCATGGGAGAAAGGATAAATAGAGGGCAGATGCTCGATACTTTTCAATCTCGTGCAACAATCCAATCCAACAGTTCAATAGAATCAAAATGCAGCTGACCAATCTTTTCTGTCTCGCATCTGTCCTCACCTCGGTGTCAGCCATTACCGGTAAGCCCACCCAAATAAAACCTCAACCACTACCTACACAAATAACTCAGAGACTAACAATTGTTTCAGTGAGCTACGACCCAGGCTACGGTGATGCTAACCGCGCCATGACCGCTGTCTCCTGCTCCGATGGCAAAAACGGTCTCATCACCCGCTACAAGTGGCAAAAGCAAGGACAGATCCCCAAATTCCCCTACATCGGCGGCGCGCAGGCAATTCCTGGCTGGAACTCACCAAACTGTGGAACTTGCTGGAAGTTGACATACAAGGGCAAGAGTATCAATATCCTGGCGATCGACCATACAGCAGCTGGCTTTAATATCTCCCCAGCAGCTATGAATGCTTTGACGAACAATCAGGCTGTTAAGCTTGGAAGGGTTGATGCGACTGCTATTCAGGTCCCTGTCACCAACTGCGGTTTGAAGAAGTAAGCCTCGGAGGGGGTTTAGATGGCATGCGATGGGTCTTTTTCAGGTTTCTGAAGGTCAGGCATCAAGTCGCACAGCTCCAATCAACACAATCAAATAACCACAGATGTATGCGATGGGTAGTTGATTGAAGGTCCACGTTTGGAATGATGGGGTGAGGTATGGTTGCGAGTTTTGATATTTGGCGACACAATCAAATTAATTTTAATGCACCTCACCTCCACCAATCATTGAATATGTCGTACCTCATAGCCATTTTCACAGAAAAGAATAATTCTATCCGATCAACTCACCTTGTCCGAATTGCTTCTTGCATTGCGTCGTGCGACATCTTATTCCGGTCGCAGGGCACAATCAGGGTCGCAGGGCACAATCAGGTTATGACGTATCACAAGATAGAAAAGCAAAACAAAATTACCAGTCAGCTGCTGACACATTTCCAGCGCAATTAGGGAATTAGTGCATGAAAGCCAAGGGCTCTTCTTCCAAGTTCAAATCTCATCCTTTTCACTTTCTATTCCCGGGACTGTGTCAGCCGCCAAGTTTTCGCCTCAACGAATGACACACTCATGATATCTGACTGGTTTTATAGGTTCCTCGCGTGTTTCATGTTTCTTTCTATCATACCGCTAAAGTTAGACACGTCGAAGAAATGATGACCACGTCACTGGGTAGGCTGCCGGTAGAGAGGAAGCTGGAAACGAGAAAGAGCTTGTTTTCGGGACTTAGCCAGAGATTTTACTTTTGGTGGCAAGCTGCGTTGTTCCCTTTCGTCATATGGATGATGAGCATGATGTCGCAAGAGGCCTGTGAGCTATTGGCAATGAGGCGCTCAGCAATATGCTTGAGTATCGGATGAGGCGGCGAGCAATACACCAACACATTCCATGACGATGGAATTTTCAAACGCAGCAAATGCATTAACAATTTCGGTCATTGCCTAAAGAGGTTTTTGACGAACTATTCTAATCATCTCTCACATAATACCGATGTTGCATAGTACTGGCAGAAATATGCCGGAGAGTGGGATTCTTACTAAGTGACAGGTTATCGTGCGAATCGGAAATTACTGTTCATTCGAAATCTTTGCATGTTGCATGATTGCTGACAAGAGTCCTGGACTAAGCCTGATAGTGAGTTGTACTGCCTCCCGACCACTTGGTGAGTTGTCCGGATGGCTCGGACAACTCCCGCGTTATGTCCGTGCTTACATGTAAATCCATTAAGAAAGGATGAAGAGGATTTCTTATGACGTTGTGAGCTTGCCGCAGTCAAGCTCTCGTACAAACTCCTGGTAAGATCGATCCTTTGGCTAGTGTACCCAAGTATGTCACTGTCAGGGATCCGGGTCCTTAACACGACCCATATAGCCCATATGAAAGGCCTTGCTTGACCCAACATCTATTTTCGTTTACGCGCTTCAGGTACAATGGAATTGTCGCTGGTATAATGATCTGATCTTGAGTTTCATGGTAATGAAGGGTTCAGGCACATGCCAAAGCTCATTAAACATGCAGCAAGTCATTCGGCGTTATTCCCCATCCCCATCGCTGCAGGGGCTGTAAACCACATGCGGATGTCACACGACCCATTCGCAACACTACCCATCCTTTCACTAAAATTAGTATGAGTGGGAAAGTACCTACCCCGGACTGCAGATCAAAGTAATGTTTCCGACGTTGCACTCATTAGCCTTACCGCCCGACAGGGCCACCCTTTTGTTTCTTTTTCACTTCTGACCACTGAGCACTCTGCCCTGAAATGCGCATAATGCAAGCTGGATCCAACCTTGCGACTGTCATGCGCTGGCATAACTGACGTCCTTCGGGGAGTGTCGGTATGATGCCGTGCAACTTATTGTCAGTGATCAGTGTAGATGGTAGGTAGTTAATGAATGAAGAATTGGTATATAAGGGATAGAAACTCTTGCTGTTTCAAGAGGATCTCCTGTAGATCTTGCTGTATTACTATTGTAAGCCCTATAATTTTCACATATAACTTACTACACAATGCGTCCTTCTTCAACGCTTCATCTACTGAGCGTAACGCTCTTAGTCACTCTAGCAAGTGCACAAGCTGCTGCACCTGCTGGCTGGCCCAAGTTTTGGTTCAAAGGACATGTCACCAACAAAGAAACCTTCAAGTACAATCCAACAAACGAATTCATCTTCCCCAGTATCTTTCATGCAGGACAATATCTAGACAACCCTCTCGCAGAGTGGTATATCTACTACGCACCACATGAGAACCCAGGCGGCATCTCACTAGCCTACTCTGATAGTCTCGAGGGACCATGGAAAGAGTATGCTAGCAACCCGATTATCAAGAACAAGTGGGACTCATACTACTCGGTCCCACATGTTTCCAGTCCAGATGCCGCATGGAACGCAGAAACTGGTCGTTTGTTCCTTTACTTCCACGGCGATAATACAAAGACTCGCTGGGCAGAATCAAGTGATGGTATCAACTTCCGCTACGGAGGTGTAGCTGTTTCAACAGCCATGACCAGTTCCATCACCACAGAAACCAGCTACGCGCGTGTCTTCGGCCATCCAAATGGAGCGTCAAAGTACAACTACGCAATGTTCTATATGGCCAACGAGAGCAACAACAAGCGCAAGATTAGACTTGCAGAGTCAGTAGACGGTCGCAAATGGGACGTCTACTCAGACTACCTCGTCACTGGCGGTAGCGTAGAAGGCGATAACGTCTCCGGAGCCAACTACTGGGTCTGGAAAGGACAAGCTTATATCATCTACCATGGGTCTTCGGGCAAGATGTACGCTCGGACGATTGATGCGACGCTAAGAAAGGTTGGATCGGAGCCAATCGTGTTTTATCAGTCCCGTGGACAAGGACAGGATGTCGGACGTGTTGCAGCTCCTGACCCTGTCACGTCTGGGGAGAATACCTATTTGTTTTATGAGTCTGGAGATCGGCTGGGAGGAACCATTGCCTGGGCGAAAATGCAAAAACAGACGCGTCGAAATCTGCATGAACTAGCTTGGGAGGCATGAGGGAGAACTTGTTTTTGTTTTTACAGCTGTAATATTAGTTTTAATTGAGGATGATTTTGCAAATCAACACAGCACTTTATTTGTCCTCGTGTATTTGATGGTGGACGTCCGGATCTCGTTGTCGCTGTGGAACTTGACGACTGACCTTCAAAAACCTTGAGTAGAATGGCTGTCAGCAGTCCCACAGGTGGGTAACAGACAAAATGTCCTCTAAGGCTTAGACTACTAAAATAAAGTAGCCTAGACGCTTGTCTAAACTGGCATAAGAAGACTAAACTATTTCGTCTGTTATTTATGCTTGCGACGGCCAATTCTTCTGACACCCTGCGGTTCAGTTACCCTACGTCTTTTGACTGATGAAGCTTGGACGTAAAAATCAGAACATCCCCTGAAATTGGGGCCCCACAGAAACTCCCCCCCTGGTACCTCACGCCATCGCCAAGGTGTACATGTCAACGAGGTAGCGAGACAAGTTCAATCCACATTAAAAACCTCAGTTCAGCTACCGAGTCATCAGCTAAAGACCCCGGATCTCATTTCGTATGCGTCATTCTAGAGATTCTACTGCCATGGCATGATGACTCCCCTCTCCTCTCCATGATACACGTTACCGCGTTGGGCCGCAAAACCAGCTGGCGCGCGATGATTGGTGGCCTCCCATCCCCTGTCCAATAAGAGGCCTCCTCTCGATAAGCGTATCCATCTTCAGTTACCGCCTTTTTGGCTCAGTATCCACGTTGGACGCTTGCTCCTACATACTGCCATACTGGACATCCAATATCCATCGTCTCGCCTCTCACTCTCATTCTACTAACCAAATCGATACTTTACATACACTCTTTATCTAAAACATGGGCCTCGGAGAACTCTTCGGTACAGCAGTTCGCGACAAGAGGTTCCAATCAGCTGCTCTAGAGGTTGCAAGTACCTGCGCCTCGGCGTCGCCCGTCATCAAGATCGTTCAGGCCGCCAACAAGCTCGCCAAGGTTGGAGATGTTGTTGGCCATGCCAATGACTTCTTTTCGGGCGCGTCCCAGACCGTGAAAACGGCCCAGACGATCCTCCCGCAGATGCACATCTTGGGCCAGTCCCTCGTCGACAGCGCCAAGCTCTTTCACCAATTTTCCATTGTCGCCACCACGTTGAGCGCGGGGGCGAACATCATCCAGACGTACCAGGGCATCCAGGCCTTGAATCTCATCGCTGCCAAGCTGGGTAACATCTCGGATACTCTGCAGGCCCAGGCGGCTCTTACAGCACAGCGAGACTTTCCACAATATGTTTTTGACATGATAAGAGAGCGACTCAGCCAAACCAGCGTCGACCAAGACCGAGAGCATTGGTTCTTTCTATGGCATCCCGACACCGATTGGTATCCCAAGTTCTTCCACCTCATCGAGGAAAAGAAACTTAGCCCGAGGTTTTGCGGATACACCAACCAGCTCGACACCGTTTTCATGTTCATGCTCGCCGCCCGAGAGCGCATCACGAAACGAGAAATGGTCAAGGCGCGAAGACGACAGCACTGTAAACCCGTGCAGCTGCATCTCATCATTCCAGCCTACCAAACTATCCTGATCCCCGACCGCATTAAGATTCCCGAAGAGATTGGTGATTTCGTTATTGAAGGTCGAATCAACAGCAATAGACCCTTCGTATGGCTGAACCTTCCCGACGATCAGCAGCACTTTACCTTCGACGTTGGCATGTGGAGTCCCCCGGAGTCAAGTCTGTTCGAGAAAGCTTTGGAGTGGATGGGCTTGTCGGGCAAGCTCCAGATCTCTGATACACCACGAGTGCTTGGCGTGGGAGAAACGATCGAAATGAATATGATCGAGGATGAGAAACCCGGAATGACGATTGAGGAAATTACAAACGGCCCATCGACGGATATGATCAAACGAGCTGCCACCGAATCACAAATGGATCTCGTGGTCAACAAACACCAGTCAATCCCTATGCACGAAGGTCGCAAACGTCGCTGGCGCCGACGAGGCAGTCGCTAAACGATCACGAAAGGAGGATATTTGGACATGTTTATTGCATAACGAACACGGCGTTCTGGGAGGCATTTTAGTCAAACGACATACAATATCAACATCAACATCATGAGGAAACACACACAACTCGTTAGGAACTGTTAGGGATCATACATACTAGATTGTCATTTTTGAAAGGAATAGAGCTCGGATATGAATAGCGAGAAATGACCGAATCAACAAAAAATTGTTTGGATCGACCTAAGCCGTCTGAGAAGAGGTATCAGCGGACCCATCGCAGCCTGATCTCTTCGAATAACGTTTCCACCTTTCCCCGCAAGGACTTTGCCTTTGGTGGAAGCGGTTCGGTCGATAGAGCGAACTTTTCGAGTGTTTCGTATGCGGTCTCCAGTTCGTCGTTGACGATGGTAAGGTCGTAGACTCCTGGCCTGGCAGCGCAGTCGAGTTCGAGTGCTGCTTGGGCGAGTCGTGCTTTGATGCTCTCTTCATCCTCAGTCTCCCTGCCCCGAAGCCGGGCTTCCAGTGTCTCCAAGCTTGGCGGCTGGATGAAGACATACTTCACGCTCTGTTTCTTGAAAGCCTTCATCGCCTTGACACCCTCCATATCAATGTCCAGCAACGGAGTCATTTCTCTGTCAATGACATCCTGGATAGCTTGGAGCGATGTGCCGTAGTAGTGTCCGTTGTAATCAGTGCACTCGACAAACATCCCCCGTGCGTAGAGGGCTTGGAAGTCGGATTTGCTTGTGAAATAATAGTGTGTGCCTTCGATTTCGTCTGGTCGAGGTGGCCTTGTCGTGTGTGATACGACAGTTGCGAACTTGTCGGGGTGTGTTTCTCGAAGCTTAGTGGAGAGTGTGCCCTTTCCGACGCCCGAAGGGCCTGAGATGATGATCGGTTGGCACGCGTGATAGGGAACTCGACGCATTTTGAATGTGTTTGTGAGGATTGCGAATCGAGGGGAAAATTGGAGGGGAGATTCCTGATAAAGTTCCTGATTGCGTGGTTGTTCGGCTATCCTGAGGCGTTAATGTTTTTACAAATTTAGAAACCCGATACACGTGAACAAGCACCTCTTTCCCTGAACATGGCTGTTGCGTCTTGCTTTCAGTGCAACGTTCTTATTTGCTTTTGTTCATGTGTTATTCCAATGAGTCAGAAAGTTTGAACATTGATTCAGCCAGTCACTAGCATTACCGACGCCACTAAGTTCGCCTTATGGAATTATCACGAATCACCTGTCAGCACTTATCCAAGCACATTATACAGCATGACGAACCAAGGCCTCGATGTCAGCCTGTAGGTCATTCTATGTCGATGTCACACTCCTTCTTTGTTATCTTATGGATGCTTCCATTGGAAAATAGGTTATCCGACACTGGGGGTGACCAGTGAGCCCGCCCAAGAAAGATCTTCTTTTCCATATCATCAACTGCGACCTCTCCACTGAAATAAAACCCCAATAGGCCAAGTGCGCAAGTCGAACCGGGCAAGAAACTACGGTACACACTCCGCACACTTGCATGATTCCCGCATTTCTCTTGCTGTGTACTCAGCTCCGCTCGCTCCAATCCAGAAGGTGCTGACTCCGTATTTCTGCAAAGCTTCAAGCAAGTGTACGAGTCTATGCTTCTCGTTATCCTCATGCATATTCGTCCGCTCCTTCTCGAATAAGGCTTCACGGCATGACCGGCCTCGAGCAAATAGTCGAACACCTATTCTCTCGAGTTGTCTCCCCCCTTCGTTCTTGATCAAACCAGCGGTGCAACCATGGTTCAGAAGCCAGGTGATATCGCTCTCCCTGAAAGTACCGCGGAAATCGCCCCGTGAATAACCGGCATTGACATCGAAGATGAGCGTCCTAAGGCTGGGGCTTATCCACCTGTAGCAATTGTCCGAGCGTAGCTCTTGGTTCGTGACGCTTATAGCGAGTGTGTGTAGCTTGGGATATGGCCATGTTGTTATTTTGTTATACTGAAAGGCTACCTGTAAGCACTCAAGCTTCAACGTGCGCAAGGACTCGCGCTGTAGCCCGAGTACATGGGCTAGCTTGTCCGTACTCCTGTATGAAGAGTGAGGCTGATCTTGTATCGAATCGTCATGATACCATACAATGTCTATGTCGAGATTGTGGAGCGCCCGCGGCCACTCTAGTAGACGTCTGATGGACTCAGGCTTAGCGCGCATCGACAAGAACCTGAGTGTAGAAACGTTCGCCGTTCCCTTCTCTCGCTGTAGTTCGAAGTCAGCCATAGTCTGGTAGCTAAACATTAGGCACTACTGTGACTCACAGGCAAAGGACCCAAGTCCAGGTCACTAGCGTCAAGGTCGACAGAATCGAGTGTCAATCGATCCAGATTCGGCAACTGGATCAGCGACCTGATCTCCTGAAAATTCCTCGCCAATCCGTCCCATTTCACTGTTAAATCCGTGATGTATAGTTGAAGCCATGGACTTTCGTCTAGGGCATTGAAGAAAAGATGTTTCTGGGGCACGCAATGGTGGAAATCATCGCGAGAATCGAGGACAGCTCTTCCGCACAACAGGGGCATCACCAGACGATGAAAGCGGCGGCAAGTAAGCGCGAGAGCGTACTGTCCTTCGACATCCACTTGTCCCCGACGAGGATGGTTATTGTGTCTAGCTTGACGCTCCCTGTACCTGTTGGTGCAGTAGACCCTGTTCATCGCCCATTTGTGGTCGAGTTGCGCAACCTCTTCGACAATGAGGCACAGAATTTCATCCGGCATGCGCATGAGGGTTGGTGTCCGGGAGATCTTCATGAGAGATTCATAAAAGTGATATGTTTTTCTGCAATGACATTTGGACCCTTTCAAGCAGAATAAGTGTAAGCGGCGGTAGAACACCCACAATGCGGCGAGCGGAATAAGAGCCATTATGGGATCTGATGACTGTAGTTGTTCATGTCAAGTAGGAAACAAGTATCCATCAGAAGAGGTTTATAAATATATTTACACTTTTTGTAAAGCGTCATGACTCCACTGCCTACAAACCTTTTCTTGTTTCCCTTGCCCTGCCCTAGACAGAAAGTTTAGACTAGCTATGAAATGCATTTCCTTGTTAGAAACCGAAATAACTGGTCGGCTTCATCCATATGGAGACGCAATCATCTTCACAGCAGCAGCCCTTCAGGTGTCAAAGGATGTTCTTCTGTTACCCGTGTTCCTCATCATCGCATTCACAGAACCCTCGAATATCCCTCGCAGTATGCTCAACTCCACTCGCCCCAATCCAAAATGACTGAAATCCGGCCCTCTCCAAGCACTTCAATGCCATAGCGAGAAGCTTCTTGCTTTTATTCTCGTGCTCACATTGTCTCTCCTCCCCAATAACATCCCCAATTTCCTCTGAATCATCGACGAATACTCTAATCCCTATCCTCTTCAGACTCTCACCGCCACCGCGCTCCCTGGCCCTCCTGGCCCATCTCCCCAGTCTCATCATCTTTTACGTTTCTACCGCAGCGAATGTGCTGAATGGCCCGCACTGTGAGTCCCCATGGAAATCGAGGATGAGCGTGTGGAGAGAGGGACCGAGCAAGTTGCGCAACGATATGGGGGATAGGTCCTTTTTGACCAAGTTCAAGGTCAAGGTGTGTAGTTGTGGGAAGAGCCGCGTTGACAATTTATGCAGCTCAGTATTGTAATGAGGTAGGTATCCGATCTTGAGAACACGTAGCGATTCCCGCTGTGATTCGAGTGCATCGGTAAATTTGGCGTAGTCGAATTCTGCTTCTGGCTCATCCAGATCGTATCCATCGAACGACATGTGACCAAAGTCAAAAGATTGAAGGTTTCGTGGCCATTCGAGGAGAGGTTTGATATCTGCAGGTTTGGCGTGTAGTGTTTGAAGCTGACATCTGTCAAGCTTGACGTTGTCTTCTCTTCCTAGGTACTATGGGTTAGTATCAGACTTTCAGAAGAATTACCCCCAAAAAGCATAAGAGATGAAATGCCTTGGTCACTTCAGGTCAAGTTAGACCAGCGCTTGGGCTCTTTTGGTTTTGTAGTATAGGTCTTGCGAGACATTTATTCTTTTCCACACGGCATGAAAGCCTATTCGTTCTCCACGAAGATATTGACATTGAGTCCAAACACAAATGAGAAAGGAATTGCTTACTGGCAAAGGACCAGCTATCATTCCAGGCTCAACCTTCATTTTCCAGAGTGCCAAACGCTCTAGGTTCGGCAATTTGGCAAGATATCGGATTGTATCCGACCCCACGCATTCGAAATCCCAGTTTATTGTTAGGTCTTTGATGTGTAGCTTGAGTGGCGGGTTGTCGTCAATAGTTCGGAAGAAAAGAGCCCTTTGATGCGCCCAATTTTGGCAGATTTCATGTGCATCTAGCCGTACAGTTGTGTACAAGATCGGTGTTACTAGATCGTGAAAGCGTCGACATGTGAGTGTTAGGGCATATTGCCCTTCGACGTTGATTGAGCCTTGATGTAGCCCGGCCCGAGTGTGTTCCTTGCTGTCGAAATTTGCATTTCTATAGCGGCTATTGTAGTATTCGTAGCCTATTGCCAGTTCACAGTCGAGGTAGGCGACTTGTTCGAAATAAAGGTGCAGGATCTCGTTTGGCATGCGCAGTAAATAGCTGTCGTCAGACTTTGTGGATCGCATTATGCCGGCATAGGAAAGAACTCTTAGAATATGAGCTGAGGAGTTAACCGCGGTGTTGCCATTGCGATGTTGAGGTGAGATAAGCGTCAAGGCAGTGAGCGTAGTAGTAAATCACGGTAAGATTTGGGGGCGGGTGCCTGTTTGGGTAGGGCTTGTAGACCCGCCTGCGCCTTCCCTATCTCGCCCGGCACCTATTGTAGGATAGCACAGGGGGCCATTCCTTATAAACCATGGATGCGAATCACGGACAACACGCGCGCAGACACAAGAATGCAGCGAATAAATATGTAGGTGGACTTTTAAATCTTATGCCATATAGAAAGCTCGTTTGCACACCGGAAACAGCGAGCATGTCCACGATGTGCCACTGACCATTAATACCCGTTGGCTCGCTAAATCTCAGCGACGCTCGCTGCAGGGAACCATCTAACCTCCACCATTCTGGTTGATACCCTGGTCGATACCACCCAGTTCGTTTCTAGCAGCAGTAAAAGGCAACAAATATTACGCCCATCATCACTAATCTTCCTCTTCCACCTCATAAACACCAAATGTGGCCTTCCTTATCTCGCACATTGTCAGTATCTCTGCTTCACTGCCAAACAACACCGACATGAAGACCCTATCACAAACAAGGTCAGGCTCCGAGTGGATCGGGCTATCACCCCTTCCCCAGCTGAATCGAATGACTTGATCATGTCTAGCTTCGACTCTAGGTTCATTCTCGAACTTGTTCTCCAGCCAATTTCGTAAATCTGCGTCTACTTCTTCCGCGTTGTCATATGGAGGTGGAGATAAACCTGGACGCGACCAATAACGAAATAGCTCGCGGCTTTCATGTTCGGTCGCGAAGGTGTGCTCCGACGGTATCAGCATGAGTGTTGAAGGTCCGAGTAAAGTAATGGCATATTTGCTGCGCACAACATCTTCGCGACCTTTGTCGTAGCGATACATAGATCCGTCTTGATGCCACCTTGTGACTTTGAACTCGTCGTTGGGCTTCGTGACTCGAATGGTGAACCAGCATGCCTCCTTCTCCTTTGCATTCCCGACACAGTCATTTTGGGTTATGCGCAGGAAGGTCGCGATTGCGGGGTGGATATCCTTTGCTGAGCCATCGGAGTATTTGGCGAGAAATTGGGACGCTTCGGGCGGCGTTGAACCATCGAGAAAGCCGAAAAAATTGAGCGTTGAAGCTTTGGTCGTGGATTTGATGGGAGGAAGAGGGACTGCATTCGCAAGAACTGCGAATGGTGGTTGGTTAGCCATGTTGGGCTTTGCTGTCAACAGAGTAGACGCCGTTTGCGAAGATGTAGGTCATAAGCAGATTATTATACACAAGACTTTACGTTACCCAGAGTCATTCAGTTAAACAAGGTTTCACAAATTTCCGTACATGGACTGTTTGTTGCCTTTCTGCCAGTCAACGTTTAACAGAGCTGGTGGCCGAGTGAGTCATGCTCTGTTGTGTAAGCATTAGAGAGGACGACGATACTTCCACAAGGTAAATTATTGGAGGAGAACTTTAACTGCCATTCTTCCGAGCACGCGATTCAGAGACGAGGACATGCGATAATACGGTCGTATAATGGGAAGTGATAAGAGATGGCAGTAGTGTTGACTGGACCCCAAGTCTTCAAACCCATGAATTGCTGGAAGTTGGGAGGAATGTCACAACCCAAATTTAGTTTGTCCACCAATTTTAGCACAGCCTCACAGGGCTGAATGAGCATCCACCATCACGGCACCCATGAGGAGGCCTCAATATGAGACCATGAATGACGTTCAGAGACAGGTCTCAATGCCGATCTGTAAAAGAAAGGATCTAACCAAGATGTACAAAGTAGGTGCATTGCTGGCGTTAAAGCCAATCCAATTGCAAGTGATATCACGTACAAGACATCCAGTAGCATCCATCCTCCATCAGCGATCGACAGCACCGCCTTCATCCTCACTTGAGCCAATCCAGCCGTAGGATTTCGCCTAACAAAGGTCCAAAGACTTGATTACTCCAAATGAGTTAGCAGGCCGTCATCCTTCAACAAGCGGCTCCAGCAGATATAAAACCGTGGGTTTCGCGACAGATCCTTCTGCGACGCTACCCCAGCTGAGAAATTAGCGCACACAGCCTCTAGCAGGGGACCTGCAGATTTATAACCACGACCATAAGCCGTCTTTGTTCTTGCTGTTATTTTCCCAATCCAAGTGTTTACCAAGATCCAGACAATATGTCATTTTTGAACAAGTTTAAGAAGGAATTTGAAGGACTCAATTTGGGCAGCCAGCAGGGAGGTAAGGCATGGATCGTAGGGGTCGAGTTACTAGGTGTCCTTCCATCGCTAACGGTATCCTTGACAGGCGCTCCTCCTCCAATGCCCGATGCGAATAACCCAAATTACCAACAATACGGTAGCAATTCCTACCAAGGACAGCAGAGCTATCAGGGAAATGCACCATCTCCGTCTCCATATGGTGCACCGCAACAGTCATACAATTCGGGACAACCGCAACAGAATCCGGGCTTCCAAGCTTACACGGGCCCGCCATACAATGGTCACTCCCCTTTCAGTGGACAGCAGCCTGGATATCAACCACCACAGCAACAGTCATACCAGCCACCACCACAACAACAACCTCAACAGCAGTACTCTGGTCATCAATCGTACAGTCCTCAACCACCTCCGTACAACCCTTCATCACAAACTTCGCAACAGCCACAGCATCAACCATGGTCGCCGCCGCCCGCTTCAATGACAAGCCCACCAAGCGTGCACCCGCCAGCCGCAGCGACACCATACGGCGCTCCTCCCTCAATTGCCCCTCCTTGTCCAACACCACCCCGTTGGATCGCACACTGGTCAGAGAAGGACCAACAATGGTACTACGTTGAAACATCAGGAAGAAGCACATGGCAAGCGCCATCTGATCTTCCTCCACTGACAGCCATGCCCGCTTTCCCAGGCAGTCTGCATACAGCGAACAGAGGGCCACAACAGCCACAGTACGCAAACCCGCAAGACTCACGACCAAGTCTGCCCGAGGGTGGGAAGAAGTCGTCTTCTCTTCTTGCGGCAGCTGGCGGTTTCACTGCGGGTGGCGTAGCTGGCTTCTTCGTCAAGGACCGCATCGGTGAGTCAATCCGTTACTACGTGCGATTATTTGCTAACTCAATTACGCAGACAAACGCAAAGCAAAGAAGCGCCACGGAAAAGGCACAGAAGACTTCGCCGACTTCGTCGAATACCCCGCCTGGGACGTCGGTCTCGATTGCAATGTTTGCGACCAGGCCATCAGCGGTCCCTACGCGCACTGTAAGAAGTGCGACGGCGGCGACTACGACATTTGTCGGGACTGTCTCGCGCAGGGACAGACATGCGATGGAAAGGGGAAGCATAGCCTTGTTAAGGTGTATCCCAAGTATTACTGCGATATTTGCAATGTCTTGATCAAGGGCGAGTTTTACTACTGCGCTATTTGCAATGATGGCGATTGGGACACGTGTAAGAGGTGCTTTGACAAGGGATATACTTGTAAGGCGGCGGAGTGTGGTGGACGACATGATATGTCGAATCTGTATATTCCAGATGTCAAGTTTAAGAAGAGTGGGAAGGTTGATACGAGTAGTAGTAGCTCGGATTCGGATTAGTTGGGTAGTATTTAATTGTCATCTTGCACTTCAACTACGGGATTCACCTTTGTTGCAGCGGAGTATGGGTGTCGCGCATATACTCCGTCACGTAGCTTGAGAAGCAATGGAGTGTACGATCGGGGCACGTCTTCACAGGGCCAATATAAGAGATCACAACGACGGCCGGCTCGCCCGATCGTTAGGGTTGCTACGTTGTCGGGGCGTTGACATGGCGGACTAGGTCATGCCTACAAGGTATCGCAGGACGTGTATTGCAATCGATCAGCCAGCGGCGGTTGGCCTGTCGTGTGGGCCATTGCATCACGAACGACTCGTTTGTCGCGATGACTTGTGGTGGTGCTTGGGGTAGCTATCGAGACAACGCCTGGGAAGGTGTCGAAGGCGCACCTGGCCGTGGCAATTGTCTCGGGAGGAACGTCATGGCACGAATCGGCAGCGGAGGGTTGAGGACGCGAAGCGGCATTGGAGACGTCTGAACGAGCTAACAATGAAGGCCGCCAGACGGGCGTAACCTTGATCGCAAGTACCATTCGCGTCGCTTATAGAGCATCGAGACGGGATCAATAGATACTGCTGCACTAATATTGTATTAGCTCGAGGGTTGTGAGCTTCGTTCGAGGTTGCTTCGGTCGGGCGGACATCACATCGTGGTGTTCGAATGGCGTTTTGCGTACTAATGCGACCGCGCACGCTGGGGATTAAGGGCTCGCAATGATGGGGCTAGAAAGAAGCGCATCTTTTCGCGAGCAAATGCAGAGGCGGTCTTGTTCTTTGGTGCGAGTATGAAGCGCGATTGTCGTTCTTGCATTGAATGTCGCTATAGCTGGTAGGGTAGGACAGACTGCTGTGTGAAAATGGCGAGCACCCTGGAGTGGATCATCGTGGACCAATCATAGCCTGAATCAGTCGAGACACCAACACAACACTCAAAATTGGATCTAACCTGCAGCTTGAGGTGTTCAGAGTTTGAATGAGAAAAGGGATTTGTTTATGGCAGACCATGATTTCGGCATTGCATGAGTCATAACATGGTCATAAGCGGGATCCAAAACGGCATCCACATAATCCAAGAGAGTCACATACAACTCTAATGTGAAATGTTTATCTTGTCGTCGTTATTCCTAAATGCCACACATCAAGATCATCCCACTTGGATAGATCACGCTGAGCCAAGAAGGCGTCCTTTCTGCTTTTTACCAATACAAACTAGCATTTGAGGTTCATATATTTTTAGCAAATGGGCAGTACAGTAGTCGAGGTATACCTTTTGATTCCTGAATTATACCGCACGTAAAGTTTCAAGGACGCAATTTTTCTCATGGCATGCGCGCATTCTAAGTTTTCAATCAATAGAAATATTTAATAAGAGGCCATCAGTACTCCCTTCTCACTAGCCACCATTTCTCTCTCTCACAAACCATCTGCAACTCAATTTCGCAGCTTCTGAACACACAACATCGCCTAGATCACTTACAAAATGGGTCGCAAAAACGCAGCTCGACGCAAGGCAGCTCAAGATGAGCCAACCTCTGCGCAAAAGAATGTCACCAAGAAAGATTTGACTCCGAGTGGCTCAACCCACACCAACATCGACCTTATGAACCCTGAACCTCGGGAAGTTGCTCAGTTCCCAAAATTCGGCGAATTCCCATATGACATTCGAACATTGATATGGGAACAAGTCCTACTGAGCCAGCGACTCATTCGTATCTCCCTCGAAAAGAGACAAGTGTCGGCTCGCAACAGAAACCAGCGAAATAAGGCGACGAAGGCCAAGGCCAAGAGCAGGGGAAAGAAGTCATCCAAGCAAGACACAGAATCACCCCAAGTCGAGATCCCCGAGAAGCCATATTGCGTCATCGTGGAAGAGCGATATGCCATGAGCAAGCTTTTTCATGTCTGCACAGAGTCGCGCGATACTGCAAGACGCTTCTATCGCGTGAAGATACCTTGTATCTACCGATGGGGAAACAAGACTCAGGAAGGTACATTCTACTTCCGCCCGGACCTCGACAACATCCAAGTCGGCATCTCGGAGTATTTCCCAGACTTCGCCTTCAATCTATATCAGCTTGATCCACGATATGTGGGTCTTGTCAACCTTACTCTCCCATTCCAGCCCAACATTCAGAAGCTCATGGATATGGACGATGCGGAGAGGGACATATTACGAGGAGTACTACTCCGGCTGGAGAATGTTTCTTTTGCTCATATGCAAGAGAAGACGAGAGCTCCTCCTCCTCCTCGACGAACACTTGCTTATGTCCACTCTATGGCCCTCGCTGCCGCTGCCGCCGCGAACAATGGCTCCGATGAGCCCCAGCCACCGAAACCACGAACAGCTTGGGAGCCCGATTGCACCGGTCCCATGTCAACTTGCATACCAAGCTTCGATAAGCTATCTCAAGATCCACGAAAGTTGGGCAACGATCACACCCGACCATATTTCTCCTTCAAGAACCCGATCCATATAGCCCTCAGCTGGTTCCGTCTGCTCGAAATTTTAGAAACCGTACATGAGCACAAAGTCAACTATCGCTCCATGATGAGCTATGAGACAAGTGGCAGAAACATAGCAACAAGAGAACAGGCTACGTCCTGGGTACAAAGTCAACGCAAGAACTTCAAGAGTCGTGCTCTTAGTGAAGGGATTGAGCATGGAGAGTGGGTTCAACCAGCGATGGGATTTTGGCTGTATCCGATGGAGTGTGTTGGGTCTCTGGTTAATGATGAGGGCGCTTTGAAGACAGCTAAGGATGTTTTGGAGGCTGTTCAACTTAAGGAAGCTCTGGAGAAGTGTGTTCCTGAGCTTTGCCTCAGTAAACTGGTTTAGGGTGTCTGGGTGTTGCTTTAATTCCTTTTCGGCTACGGGGCTTGGTTTATAGAATATTCTTATTTATCTGATCATGTATATAAGCAGCGTCAACTCCTGGCATTATCACACATTACTTGTCTTTTATACAAATGATCCTCCATTAGCCCCGATGACCTGTCCAGACACCCATGAACTGCCAGGCCCAGCCAAGAATGCCGCAACTTCTGCAATCTCTTCTGGCTTTCCCAACCTGTTCAACGGACTGAAACCAGCGATCATGTCAATCATGTCCTGCGACTTGCCCTGGAAGAACATTTCCGTAGCGGTGGGTCCAGGAGCAATGCAGTTAACAGTGATGCCGTACTTTTGTCCAAGATCCTTGGCCATTACTCGCGTCATTTGCTCAATGGGACCCTTGGTAGCTGCGTAGAGGAGATAGCGTGGTGCAACAGTGGAGTTATGTAGGATGCCTGTCGAGACGAGAATGACACGGCCATCGCGAGGCATATGGGGAACAGCTTTCTGCAAATTGTTAGCTTGCCTCATCATATCCATCTTGCAGTGTCACATACTTGAACCAAGAAGTAAGGACCTTTAACATTGAGCAAAAAAGCCTTATCAAAAGCCTCCTCTGTTGAGCTCTCGAGATCATTCATGGGCGCACAAGCAGCGTTGGCCATGAGGCAATCGATCTTGCCGAACTTTCCCACTGTAGCGTTCACCAGCTTCTCAATTTCAGGAATGCTGGATACATCGGCCTTGACGGCTAGAGCTCTATCAGAACCAATCTTTTTGACCATCTCTTCTGCTGGGGCGCCATCGTTGGAATAGTTGATGACAACGCTTGCGCCGTCGGCGGCGACACGTTCGATGACAGCTTTACCGATGCCTTTGGTGCTTCCCGTAACCAGGACGACTTTTCCGGCGAGAGACATGATGTTGAGTATGATGATGAGTGAAAGATGAGGTGACGTTGACGAAAGTCAGTATAATGGAACAGTTGTGGTTTATATGTAATGTGCTCGAAGCTGGGATGGAGAAGCAATCGGGGATACGACCGGATTTATCCAGCTGATGTAGAATAACCTTAACTCAATGTCCACCTTCGCGCCCAGCTGGAGATATCGGCTTGTGCCGCTGGATTTAGTGTATATACCGAATCAAGAATAGCCTAGAAGCTAATGGCAAAGGAGTTAGTGTCAGCACCCCAACAGGAATAGCGTTTGTCTTTGAGTTGTGATGACGTCGAGATCGCTTTCACTCGATCCTTGTAGGGCTGGCAGGACTGTAAGATCTCGACCACAAGAGTGTCCGATGAGCTGTTCTCTTTGGATGGTCGAAAAAATCGAATAGAGATGCTATCTCATCCACATAACGTCCCCAGTATACCAGACCATGCGGTGCTCTCCCAGCCTCTTGACCCCTCTTGTACTTCTCTCCATGCTACCTCAGCGGCTGTATCGCAGGACAAGGCAGACCATAGAAACGGTTCCAGTGATTCTTGTTTCGTTGTAGACCAGTCTCTCGCATTCAGCCGCTTCCTTTCCACGATGCCTAAGAAATTGATGAACCATCCTCGTAGATCATTGCCGACTTGCTCACAGCACAGTACTCCGAGCATACCCAGCCATGTTAATAGATCCGGCGATGGCTGGGTAACGTGATGTTCCATTTGAGATCTGAGACGTCGCGCTAGTCGATGGTAAGGCGGTGCATATGTAATAGGGAAGATGACTCCAAGTGAAAATATCAGCAAAGCTGTTTGGATCAGATTGTTGATCGACGCTGCAGTCTCTATGTCTTCTTCAATGAGTGCCTCTTCGTCGGGGAGGGTAGCGAGAAGTCGTTGTTGTATCAGGTCTCGATGAGCTGCGAGGAGCGAAGTGTCCAGCCTCTTCAATAAACCACAGTGATAGCCCTCGATCACTGTGATCCATGCTCTCATATCGTAGATGACCTCTTGCAGAGCCGCTGTCAGTCCATCTGCGACAAGTGTATCGACCTGTTCCGAAGACTCTTCGGCACAAGGCCAGGATGCTAGGTCGACTGCATAGCCAAAGAATTGCTGTCTGTCATGCGTTTCCCTGATCCTACCATATAACCTTGAAACGGGAAGATGTGGCCTGGTTAGCTTTTGTGTAGCCCTCGTGAGATCCATGTAATTGAACGAAGCCTGAAATTCCGATGACTTGAGATTATGTATCCCACCTTTCAAATCTACAATCCTCATCAACGCTGTCGCATGAGCATCAATGTGAAGCCTCCTCCCATAAACATGTATCCACGCAAGTTCTTTCAACGGCGGATCAAATACTCGTCTCACAATACCCTCGCCATCGTCGAGAGAAACTTCTGGACCTGTGACGCTTAGAATCGCATACAGAGTCTGCTCTGGTATCTCCGCTATAGGTCGTGATATGTCTTGCGAAATGTGTTTGAGGGCTTGGTTGTAATGCATCAAGCTGCCTTTGTCGGTGACCTTTGCTTTCCTTCTGTAGCTCAGGCTCACAGCTGCTGACCATAGTAGGGCATGTATCATAGCCGGACCTTGAGACATGAGCGTGTTGTAGTCGCGTGCGAAAGAGGGGATGTGGAATGCCGCTGACCCGACTTGGAAGCCTGGCCAGAAGGATTGGGTGCAGTAGTGTAGGAGCATCTTGGTGTGTTGGTCGACTATCTTATCTGGTACAGTGCAGAGTAGCACTGGCTGCCATCTGGTCCCCGTTGGCCCATCAATCGGTATAACAGGTCCTTGGATCTCGTCGGTGTTCTTCTTTTTGTGACGATGCATTGACTTGGCCAAAAAAGATCTCGCACTCGCATGACGAAGCTCTGCCTCGCGACGGTTGCTGGGACTTGCTGTTGCGACGGGCAGAAAGTGGAATTCTCTTCCGCTACTAGAACCAGGGCTTTGGCCATTGTGCATTGCGAGCGACCTCGATCTCAAGGCTGATCCTGCCTGGTGAGCGTTGATTGGGTTTATTGAGATGTCGGCTGAGGTGAGGAGATCGTCATAATGGACTCGATGGAGTCGGGCTGTTTCCGGCTTAGGGCTGATTAACTGTGCTAAGTTGTTCATACCGATAAATACGCACAACTTAGCTTCCTGCTGGAAGTACTGAGTACCTGCCTGCAAATCAAGGACCATAAATCTGAACAAACACCACACAGGCACACACGAATTGCTGTTTATTCCTTTATGGCTCTCAACCCTTAACCTCGACCATCCACCCAGAAATTTCTGAATCCTGTTTATGCATTATGCAACAATTACAACATCGCTTGGACCATTTCCTACTTACTATGCCACGAGGACATCGTCCTCTGAGGTTGAGAGTGCCAACCATAAAGGCAGTCTATTCGCACAATGTCGCTGAAATACCTTTTTCTCGTTTGCTCTCTCAGCGACCGTCTTAACCCTGACTGTCTACATACAATTCTGGTGGATAGTCTTTCAAATCCACCCAACCGTGAGTCCCACTCCCGCCAAGTTCTTCGAATGCCTCCAGCGGCACTATCCAGAAACCAGTGACGGAAGGTAGCTTGATCCTCGGTTCTCCCCGGCCAGCACTTCCGCCACTCTGAGACAGCATGATACTTTCTTGAAAATTGCATTTAGACTGGTCAATCCCCACCATATCCAGGAGTCTTTGCCATTTGCTCTTAGTCCCACTCACGCCCTGAGGACCAGGCACGAGTAGCCTTTCCAGCTCACTAATACCTCGAGGATCTGTGGTCAGGTGGTCAAAGGTTATCCCCCCGCCAAGACGTGGAACTGAAGAGGGATTTCTTGTCGAGGGTCGTTGTTGTTGATCGAAAGATAAGAAGGCCACTACTGGACCACCGAGAATGACACGCCGAAGTCGGCGTATGGCGGCTTTGGCAGCATCTTTATCGATAGGGAACCTATCCACATCTAGGTTAAATGCGCCCGGACATGGTAAGACGATATTCAAAAGACCCTTGCGGTCCCGGTCCTGGTCATAACATTCCGTAGCAAATTCAATGAAATAGCTTGGCATTTCCCAACCGATGTACAGAATGTCTAACTCGGGACAAATATAAAGCTTAAAATAGATGTCTTCATCGTAGTACTTGCATGAGAATTGAATCCGATAGAACATCTTTGCTATCTGTCGTGACTCTGAGCAAGTCTGAAGAAGGGGGTGCATTATCGGCTCAGTCATCCTTTCTCGCATCGTCCGTAGCTCTAGTTCGTAGGATCGGCTAGAGCCTGTATTATCACCGGGATGATTGAGTATGATTTTGAGATAACGCTCGTATGATAACGCTTCAAGCCAGATCATGTAACGAATATCGTACAACAGCTTGGGAAAGCGGGGAAAGGCTCTTTTTTCAACAGGCAAGGTGAAACCCTCAGCAGAAGGCGTGGTGTCCTGAGCAGACGACATTTTGAGCTGGCGTGCCGTGTTTGAGGTTGGCGATAGAAAACTGGATGTGTTGATGAAGACTAAATGAAGATAGGAAAGAATCGTCTATTGTTCAAGGTCAGAATCGACAATCGACTTTATACCCAGAACTGCCTGTTTTCCACATTTAGGTTAAGGTTATGACTATGCGTCTCAGGTTTACACTTTCTGCAAGACAACCTTAGTGAACCCCAAAGCATATCGAATAGACCTTCTACAATAGCGAA
This sequence comes from Fusarium multiceps, assembly GCA_028416715.1. Lineage (NCBI taxonomy): Eukaryota > Fungi > Ascomycota > Sordariomycetes > Hypocreales > Nectriaceae > Fusarium > Fusarium multiceps. The sequence continues at coordinate 126,142 of JAQPZZ010000064.1, read as the reverse complement.
CTATATCTAGCAAATGACTTCCATTTTCTTGCACAGGTATAATAAGATTTTCACAGAGCACAAGCTGCCCTCTTTACAGCTGAAGGGGCCGTGTCTTTTGCTTTCGACGGCCAGGTCAGCCCCGGTGGGCTACACACAATTCTGGTGGATAGTCCCTTATATCCACCCAGTCTGGTGTCTCGCCGTCTTCATCCTCTTGAAAAGCTTCCATAGGCACCACCCAGAAACCATCCACAGACGGTGGAAGATCCCCCGTCACTTCTAGACCAGATTCCCACAAATTCTCATAAGCACCATGGATGAATTCCAGGCAATGTTCCCTGGGGACCAATGTATCGTCACTCCATTGGTATGGTAGGTCAAGTATGAGATGTTCTTCATAGTTGCGTCGAGACTGGTCCATCTTTATCGCATCTAAGAACTTTTCCCACTCGCGCTTCCTGTAGCCCAACCCGCGATTGTAAGCATTGGACCGAGGAAGTAAATACACCCTTTCCAGCTTGTCGATAGCTCGGGGGTCTGCGGGTAAGCGGTCAAAAGCTGTTGTGCTGCCAGAATGTGGGACGGAGTAGGGCATTTCTCGTGAGGCCTGACCACTCGATCTGGCGGCCACTATTCCGCCTTGGAACATAACACTTTGAAGTCGAGCTATGCCGTCTACGAATCCATCTGTATAACTATCAAGGAAATCGGGGGTAAGGTCAGTATCGTCTGATAAAGCCAGATTCAAGAGACCTTTGCCGTCACGATCCCTGTTATAAAAGTCCCGAGCGAAGTCCGCAAAATAGATGAACGAGTCGTCTCCCTGAAGGTACAGAGTATCGAATTCGGGACAGAGATAAAGTGTACCAGGGTGGTCATTGTCCAGGTAGTTGCATGGGAACGTGATCCGGTAAAACCGCTTCGCTATCTTCTGTGATTCTGGGCAACTGAGAAGAATGGGGTGTACTATTGGGTCAATCCCCAGTTCTTGTGGCCTGTCTAGATAAATGATGTAGTCTTGGTTGTATGGTACATTGTCGTCATAACTCCTCTCAAAAAGTCTGATCTTGATAAGTCGCTCGTGTGACAAAGCCCCGAGCCAAATCATATGGCGGAGCTCAAACGGGAGGCGGGGGAAAAAGGAAAAGGTCCTGGTTTCGGCGGGCAGGGTGAAGACCTCAGTAGGAGGTGGAGTCCACGGGACATGCATTTGCGACATTTTGATCCTTGGTCAACTGTCCGAGACAGATGGTAGAGAAGCGGATGTATTGGTGTAGATGGTACAAAGATAGCGTAGGGTCGTCCAAGTCTAGGCAGTAGACCTTATACCACTTGATGCAGAGTTTTGAAAATTTAATCTTTTCTTTCGTGTGCCTCATCTAGGTCAGGGTTATGGCTGTGAAGCCAAAATTTATAGATTCTGTTTTCAACCAACGATGTACTGTGAAGGCCATGCAACGATTCATGTGCAATAGACTCCAGGCTTTGTTGGATAAACCTTCTACTCTTGAATCATATCCAATAGAGGATTTTCACATCTTTGCACGAGGATAACGAAGTTCCCACCACAAACGATTTACCCTCTTTAGAACCATATCACCACTATCCAGGGACCTTCAGCTTCGATGGGGCGGGTGGGTGCGTGTTGGAGAAATTATCCTGTAACAGGGCTTAGGTTATAGAAATGAAGTAGCCCGCGCGATGTGATCAAAACATCGCGTCTTTCCCTTCAATGAGTTAGAAAAAAACAAGGATCTTGGAATCGTCTTCTGTATGCTCTATTCAGTGAAAATAGCTCGATTTGAGAATGTCCTTGAAGGCTTAGACTACTAAAATAAAGTAGCTGAAATGCTCTTTCAAGTCGCCATACGATGACAAAACTATTTCGTCTATTAATTCTTCTGATACCATGCGGTAATCATACTACTAAATATTATTCATCATTAGGGATAAACTGATCCTGAAATTCTAACGCTAATAATTAAACCTCTCTCCCTTTGTCGGATTTCTCACCAACCCAGCCCCCGCAAACCCAAGCCTCGTCACTCCATCACTCATCTCCCAAGCACCATATCTCACAGGTCCAATATCATGAACCGCATTAACAATCCCTCCAACATTATGATTCGGATCCACATTCCTCATGATATGCGACTCCTGCCCAACCGTCCCAAAAGCATTCGCAATCTCAAGTGGGTTAAGACTGACATCCCTGCCCAGCTCCCACCAGCCCCAGAAGGTGGGTAGCACGGAAAATATCCCGATAAGCGAAACCAGCACCGCTATCCACATCTTTTCGTAGTCTGTCACGTACACAAGTGTTGTTGTGCCGCTGTCGTAACTGACTTTTTGCTTGTCGGTTGTGTTGAACTTTGCGTACTGAAGACTTGCGCGAAACCCGAGGTTGCGGGTTAGTTCGATGACATCGTCCATTGGGTTTGACCATGTGTCGTTGCAGCCAGGCACCAGGCCGCTCATGGTTAGGTATTGCGCTGCCGGTAGGCCGGTTGTGGCTAGATCGTAGCCTGTTGCGCCGGTGAACCGCATGTAGGCTGTTGATTCGTAGAGGTTGCTGACGATGGTGTCGAAGCCGCCCAGAATGTTTCCTGAGCCACTTGCGACCAGCCCTGCAGGCAACATATACCTTTTTTTGCCGTTAGTCAACCATATGAAAACGGTTGGTAGGAGTTCTTACTTGCGCTCGATGAACTTGTCATCCTTCCAGGTTCCCTCAAGTTCAACCGTATCGCCGTCTACACGTACAGGAAATTCTGCAATGCCAGCATGCAGATCGCAAGTCTGAATTTTCGTTTTGCCATAACACCTGTCTTCGTCTTTGTAAAGCGTCGTATATCGTAGAAACGCCCCATCAGGCATATCATAAACAGAATAGTCGGTAAATTCGGTAATATTTACCTGGAAAAAGCTTGCCCCGTTCATAGCATCTTTCAAACTCGCTTGGTCTGCGCCAACGGTGAGGTTGTAGTCCCGTGTCGTCTCGGTACAGTTGGCCTGGAAGCCGAAACCCTGGACTTTTGTCGTGCAGTTGGTGCAGGTCGTATCGAAAGCGGCCATTTCGTCACGGCGGCTATAGCTATGTGCAATATTGCTGAAGTTTTTGCTGAGTAGCGACGTTGAGTGGGTTCGGCCTGTGACAATGCAGGCGTAGTCCGCGGGTAGTTCCCGCGCGATGTGGAAATTCATCTTCCCTTGTTGTGTTTCGTAGTAATTTGTTGTTGCCGAGGCCCGTTGCATCAATGGGCCTCGCATGACGGACAATGTCATCAAGATGGACGCTGTACCCGTGTAAGAACTCAATATCGATGCCTTGAGCGGTCGGTCGTCTTACCTATGCCCAGAGTCTTGGACTTCCAAGTAAACAGGTTAATAGCAGCCTGTATTATGCCCGTTGAGGAGCCATATACAGCTTGTAATTGTTGTAACTAAATATCATCAGCACCAATGCCTCGTAGAAAGGGTCCGATACTCACAGTGACTGGCTTCCCAGCAGTCCTCCAATATGATATCGCCGCTCCTTCTGTGAAAGCACAAGCAAGAAAGGCACCCGATAACGCCGACGTCAAGGCCAACCAAACGGTAGGCTGTATATGCTCATCCCAATTTTTGACAGGTACTCCATCACTGTACTTCAATATCAGACAAGCCGCAATAGTTCCTATCAAGGCCAGCAACCACATGCTAAGCCCACGATACGGAAACCGTGTCCAAAATCCGGGGAGCCATGGTTGACTCAATCTCGCGTACTGTGCGGCAAAGGGCGTGGGAAGGTCTTCCAGGCGATGCCATGATTTCCTATCGCCGGCACCGCTGCCAAGCTTTCCACCTATAAACTCATCCTTCAAGGGCCAAGGTGATCCAATGCCTGTGGGATCAGACATTGTGGGAAAAAGGCAATGTCTTGGCAGCGTGAGCCAGACTCAAACACGAGAAAAGGAATGAAAGAAGTGGGTAGCGACGGTTGAAAGTCGTTGACCTTCGGAAACAAAGACAGAATTGGAAATGCAAAATGGAGGTGAAGGAAAGAATTCTTTAGTTTCATCTCAAGTATCTAAAGAACAATTGCCGGAAACGCATGAGGCGCTAGTACACGGGCCTCTTTACTGGCGAATCAAGACTGACCATGTTGGTGGAAACTGGAGATCTCAATCACCAATACGAGCATTAGCGTCAGGGATGACTTCATGGGCTCCGCTGGTTGTGGGGTTGAGAAGAGCAATCGTTCCACTTGATTGTCATCATCGACTTGGGAATGAACTTGGCATAATTTTCCAGAACGCCTTAGTGAGATGAAGGGTCTAATAGTCAGCTAACTAACCTAACACGATGGCATCGCTCCCTGATTGGGCGTTTGTTTCACGTCGTTCTCTCAGATTTAAATCCCCTTGAGATACTGTTTATACCTTTTATCCCGGCATCGCCGTGTTGGTGCTTTTTCCCCAGGTTACATCCTTGTGGATCGCTCAACCCCTTGAATTAGCTCCCGGTCCTCATGCCGGTAATTGAATCCGCGACTCCCCGGGCAGGCTATTGGCCCAACATGCGCATATCAGCCTTGTGTCTCTCAACAACTGGCTGTTTATTTAGGTGAGCTTCGACTCCATCCGTGAGTGAGGGGCTTGAAAAGTTGAAGGGTTACCCCTAAACGAGGGTAGAGTAAGGCTGCCGGGACATTGTTCGGAAGAATCAATTGCGCAATCGTGTTAGAGAAGTACCGTAGAACTAAAGAACATATATCATGTCCATGGTTCGCAGCTTTTATCGCCATTACTGTTCGAGAAACTCGAGCAGAGCATCCTTCAGTCCCTCTCGATCTTCATACATCATCCAATGTCCCGCGTTGACCACCTTGTGTGTCCATTTAGCAGCGAACGGACCCGTACTCATTCCCATGTTCTCTGGACGCGCAACGACATCCTCCGAGCCACCGACCGTGAGCACAGGAACATGCAGAGTACGATCCTCGTTCGTCAGATTCTCCTCATCCTTAGCATTGATACCACGAAGGAGTGCCTTGTAATAATTCATTGAAGTTTCTGTTGCATTTGGCTTGCTGAACTCTGCCATCCAGGCGGCTTTGTCTTCTTCGGTCATGTAGCTGGGCAGAGGGGTGATTGTGTTGTTGTTAAGCCATGCACGAGCTGCGCCTAAGGCACCCAGATTCTCCGTCCATTCGAGATTTTCGGCGGGGAATACTAGGTGGAAGAATGACTCGAGCTATGGACTGTTAGTACCACTGCATCAGCTTGTCGACGAGACCACTTACGTGTTGAGCAGCAAGGCTTGCCCCATCGTAAGAGTTGAAAAAGTAAAAGTACCCAAATGGCATGTTTCCAAATTCTTTAAGACTTCTCGCATTGACAGTATCGATATCCAACAAGATTCCTGGTGGGCCATATCCGAGCGAGAGGAAGACAAGCTTTTCAAATCGATCAGGGTGCCAAACGACGGCTCGTGATACAATACTGACGCCCCAGTCATGACCGACCCCGACAACCTTGTCCAGACCTTCATTGTCGAGGATTTCTTTCAGATGCTTGCTCATATTTTTCAGATTGTAGGCTTCAATCTCGAGGGGCATGTCACTATCTCCATATCCGAGACAATCTGGTGCTATGACACCGTAGCCAGCTGTGGAGAGATCTTCGATTTGGTACTTCCAGTCATGGCGGGTAGCGGGGTAGCCATGAATCAGAAGCACGGTTGATTTGTTTCCCTTTGATGGGACGTAGTCGTAGGTGTATTTTCGTCCATCGGACGTGGTAATGTTCTTAGTTTGAGGATTAGCGACCATGATGAATGTTGAAGCGGATGATGCGATGAACGTCTACGAAAGAAATTGACATCTTTCTGGCCATACTTATACAGAGGTTCTTGTCAGCATCGAACTCAAGCAATTCGTTAAATCGTTGATCGGATGAATATAGGGTCCAATGGGGTTTGTCATCAAATCCTGCTTATGCAGTATCTCTGAAGCTGATTAGCTGGTGATTATGACCGGAATTTCCGACTCTAGGGTCAGAAAAAAGACGTCATTCTTGTAGGTAATCGTCAACTGTACGTTTTGTTTCCCGGACATTGAGGGTACTCAAAATAGCATGTGATCGTGAGTCCCGATTTGCACACAGAACTTTTAGGCTGTTCTTGGTTGAGCAACCAGCTGCAAAACGATGCGTCCTCAATGTTTTGCAGGACAATGTCAATCGTTCACTGCTGAGCGGTTTTGGATAGTCATTCAATAAAGTTTCGACATCAACTTAACAACGTAATTCGATATCACCAGAATCTCAAGAAAATCCATTTTATTCCTTTTCTGAAACCGTTTACATAATATATCAAGTGCGAGCATTTTATTTCGCGTCAATTGTCCTGAAGCTGCAGTTACCCTACGGCCATCGCGACATCTTATCTTATCGTCTTTTGCTTATCTTATCACATTTTCATATCTTATCTGTCTTGACGTCATTCACATTCCAGCACTCAACAACCACTCTCAGGCATTGCATACAACATTAGCGAGCCGTCCCAGAGTCTTGGAATCAATACAGAGCCTTTTCGCTGAAGAACACGAAACTCCCCGTCGCTAGTCAACCCCCAGAACAAATTCATCCAATGACCTTCATCCGATAAGCCATCCCAAAGCCAAGATCGCCAAGTCTCTGGGCGTAGTCTCCATTGGTTCAAGCGGTTTCTTTTAATTAAGCCTCTTTCCTGGGCACCGTCATCCACCAGCACGAAAATCAGGGCACGCAAAGACTTGGCTTTCTACTCAGCCACGTAATTCTGCGCTGTTCTGCAGTACTGTACTGTAACAGACTTGGCCCAATTGATGGGGCATTTGTAGGCGATGGAGATCAACACGTGAAATTGCTCTCATCGGGGAATTTAAGGTTGTTTTTAGTGTTGAGTTGTTCAAAACGCTTGGTACTCTTGGCATCACCAGATGCTGACGTACCAATGCTGGGCATGTTTCTAGTCAACACTATGTAAATTTCTCTCATCCCCCTTTCCGGGCGCCAGTCTTTTTTTCGTCTCTCCCATTGTCCACCTGCCATATTGTCACTTGTTGCGACAAAGGACTGCCCTGCCCTGCCCTGCAATGGCTCGTCACCGCAATCGCAAATCCATCGTAGCAGACCATCCCATCCGCTCCTCCAAAAACATCCAATACCTCACCGACGAAGAGATCAACGACTTCCTCGACGATCTCGACCACGATAACGATGGACATATAAACTACCACGAGGTCGAGCGCAAACTCGACCAGGAACATAAAGAGCTTGTTCCCAAGCCGAGCGCTCACCATGTCATCCACACCGATCACGACAACGATGCGCGCCATGCCTTTCTGCGCAGAATGATGGGCGATTCGGGCGCCGACAAAATTCCGAGAGATGAGTTTGCCAAGATGGTCAAGGAGTGGAAGATCCCCTCGCTGAAGCAGGCCAAGAAGGAAGAAGAGGAGGATAAGAGCTACATCAAGAAACTGCCGGGTTGGAGACGAATTCGCTCGTACTGGGCTGTCCATGGACCTGAGATCGTGTTTCTTGGTGTTGTGGTCGGTATGCAGTTGGCTTTCGGAATATGGCAGCTCGTCAAGTACCAGACCACGCCCAAATACCGCAATGGGTTCGGCTGGGGTGTTGTCATGGCCAAGACCTGCGCTGGAGCTCTATACCCGACTTTCTTCTTCTTGATCCTCAGCATGTCGCGATACTTTTCTACGTGGCTGCGCCGGTCGTACCACATCTCGCGCTTCTTCAACTGGGATCTCTCACAGGAGTTCCACATTCGTATTTCTTGCGTCGCCATCCTGCTTGCGAATTTACATGCCATCGGACACTTGACTGGATCATTCCGTTCCGGAAGTAATCCGGCCAACGAGGATGAGGTGGCTGAAGTGCTTGGCGCTGATGCAGTTCCCCGTCAGTACAGCGATTTTATTCGGACCTTGCCTGGCGTCACAGGTATCGCTGGCCTTGCTCTGTTCTGGATCCTTTCCCTCTTGAGTGTCCCGCAGGTGCGAAAATGGAACTATGAAGTCTTCCAACTGGGTCACTTGCTCATGTTTCCTATCATCGGTCTCATGATGGCGCATGGTACTGCTGGTTTGTTCCAGTGGCCCATGTTTGGATATTTCCTCGCCTTCCCTACCCTCCTGGTCCTTGTCGAGCGCGTTGTCCGTATTGGTCTCGGCTTCCATCGCATCAAGGTGACCATGAAGGTTCTTGACAAGGAGACCGTTGAGATCACGGCCATCATCCCCAGTGAGCGTCTTTGGAAGTATAAGGCTGGCCAGTACATCTTCCTCCAAGTTCCCAAGATCAGCTTCTTCCAATGGCACCCCTTCACTGTCTCATTCTGTCGCGGCAACAAGATGATGCTGCACATCAAGACCGATGGTAACTGGACTGAGAAGCTTCGTGAGCTTGGAGGTGAATCTGGAGAGTCGGAGATTGAAGTCGGCATCAATGGTCCTTTCGGCGCACCCGCTCAGCGATTCTACGATTTCAACCACTCCATCATCATCGGGGCCGGTATCGGGGTTACACCTTTCTCTGGAATCCTCGCCGACTTGCAGTACAACGATGATCTCGACCACGGCGGTCCAAACCACGAAGTCGAACATAATCACGAAGACGCGCATACCCACCATGACTCCGAGGCAACCGCAGTTCCACCACCGAACCAGCGATCCAACTCGAACACCAGTGGCGAATCATCAAACACCGACAACGTTCCCGAAACACCCACCCGTCAAGGCAGCGTCGGCCCTGATCTCATCAACAAAGATAAAGCACCCCATGCCGACCGAGCAGGTACTTTCGCGGATGACTACCGTCGCGTCGACTTCCACTGGATGGTCCGTGAACGAAACTACCTCCTCTGGCTTTCCGACCTTCTCAACGACGTATCCATGAGTCAAGATTGGCATCGCGACCACGAGGTTGCTCCCCACCTTGACATCCGCATCAACACACATGTAACCGCCAAACACAAGAAGATCTCGACACATGTGTACCGCTGGCTTCTCGAGATGCACCGCACAGATGAACATCCCGCCTCACCACTCACCGGCCTCCTCAACCCTACCCATTTCGGACGACCTGACTTTGATCAGATCTTGGATGAGCATTATGAGGAGATGCTCAAGTTCCGGGCTAGCAATAGACCTGATCGAAGGGATAAAGAGGATGAGAACTTCGAAGAAGACGAGGAGCTCAAGGTCGGTGTTTTCTACTGTGGTGCGCCTGTCGTGGGAGAGATTCTGGCAGATAAGTGCCGGGAACTTACGTTGAGGGCATGGAAAGATGGAAGCAAGTTGGAGTATCACTTTATGATTGAGGTCTTTGGATAAGGACGAGGCTTTTGTTCTTGTGTATGAGTATACGGCTTGGCATGGAATAGAACTTTTAATTTCGTTTTAGCTATGATCATGATGATTGTTCAATCATCCAACGTGCTTCATTCTTTGATGGTGAGACAACCCTTGAAAAATGGTTGTAGCTCGTGCGCATCACTAAGCTTTAGAATACGAGCGACATCTGCAATCTCGTTAGTAACATCGATCAGAGAGTGATTGGGAGAGAGACTTACAAAGATCAGGCCTGACAACAATAATGGCGCCTTGCTCAGGGTTGACGCCGTACTTTGTGAAAGCTGAACCGCAGCCCAACATGTACGGGCTTGTGTCGTCAACAAAGACCCTATGAACATCTGCCAGACCACGTTAGTATTTCCAGACAACTAAAGAAACGAACAAAGAAGGAGGCTTACTACGCAAAGAATAAGTGCCGGATTTTGGGAAGAACACCTCCGGCAGTTGGTCGATCTCAATCGCCTTTCGATCCGCTTTGATAACGAGAGTGTTGAGAAAAACCTCGTCCGCATTCTTGCCTGCAGGGGTGAACGTCTTGATGAGTACATCAATTTCTGAGGCGACCTGCAATAATCAGCATAATTCCATTGTTGTTGGAATTTTGTACGTACCACAGATAAGCGCGCTTTGGTATCATCTCCAGAACAAAAGGTCAAGATATGCCAGCGCCCATCAGCAGGAAGAACGCTGTTTAGTTGCATGGGCTTTGCATCCGAGAGTCTCACGACAGGTGCGCTAGGGAATCTCATCCCTACCGTAAGACCCGAAGCAATGCTCTCATCGCTATCGGCTACAGATGTGAGGACCGAAGGCTTGTACTGGGTAGCCATACCAGCAGTATACCGTCCAGCTTCAACAAACTTGTCTCGAAAGTCTTGCGCTGTAATACCGTTCTGTTTCCGATAGTCTGACGAGAACAGCTTGCTCCATGAGCGGTCAAACTCGATCAGCTTCTCCGCTGTATCCTGTCGTTCAAGAACGTAGGTCTCCAGAACAGAAGGCGGTGCTCGACCGTTGAGGACATGAGCCATCTTCCATCCAATATTGAAGCCATCCTGCAAACTGACATTCATACCCTGTCCAGCCTTAGGCGAATGCGTGTGACAAGCATCACCCGTCAAAAAGACACGATAGTCCTTTGTAAAATGATCCGCAAGTCGTTGCCCAATGACATAAGCCGACCACCATACTGTATGCGCAACATAGATCGTATAAGGCGCAAAGATCCTCTTGATTTTCTCAATGAGGCTTTGTTCTGTGACGTCTCGAGCTGTGGTGTTGGGTAGCTCGATGTAGAAGCGGACAAGCTCGTCGCCTTCGCGAGGGATGATCATGAGATTTCCGTCGTTTTTACTGATGAGCATGGCCTTTTTGCGGATGTCGGGGAAATTGGTAACTGGGTAGACGTCCATGACGCCCCAGACTGAGTCAGTTGAGTCGCCGACCATTTTGAAGCCTAGGGATTTGCGGACTGTGCTGTGAGCGCCATCGCAGCCCTGGTAGACTAGAGATTAGTATTGCATGTCGGTATGAGAAGTAAGAGACTTACTATTGCGTACTTGGCTCGGTAAGAATGTGACTTGCCGTTGCGAGTAGCGACAACTTCAACAGGATAGTCATCCCCATCATCCACCTTCACACTCTCGACATGCGAGTCATACAAAACCCCACTCGTCCCATCTCCCCTCAAACGAATAATCTCCTTCAACATCAACTCATTAATCCTCGCCTGATTCAAGATAACATGAGGCATATGACTCAAACCCGTCTCAGTATCATACGCCAAATCCTTTCTCTGAAGGCCCCCGTCACTCTCATTCGGCGACCAAAAGGCTACTTCTCTCACATGGTACGCTTCTTCCAACAAGGGTGCAGCAATACCTAGATTCTCAAAGATCTCAACAGTGCGACATTGAACACCGTCTGCTTGGCCGATCGCGAGTGGCCCTGATCGTTTTTCGAGTATTATGAAGGGGATGTTGAAACGGGCCAGCCAGATTGCTGCTGTGAGGCCGGCGGAACCGCCCCCACAGATTATGACTTGAACCTTTTCGGATTCCATTGATAGGATTGATTTGATAAGATAGGGATTGCAGCTAAGGTGCCTGGGGTATTATATCTTGGTGAATGATGTTGGCGTTCCGGGCCACTCGGAGGCGGCAAGTGTAAAGAGTGGGGTTTATTTCCGGGTTATCGGCAAATGGCTTCGGCAATCCGCTTTCCGCGGATGGGGAACAAGGTCGGAAACTAGTGACGGCAGTCACTGGGCAGTCTGATCTAGGCCTGACAACGGTAACATGAGTCCCATTTTCCCTTAGGCTCACAAAACTTTTGAGATTTCTTCAATCACTTTCCTCAACGACTCTCGTGATTTCTCGTCGACTTGGGCATGCAAATCTTCTTCCCCTCCGTCATGTTCCGAGACGTCAAATACAAGCCATGCTGTCCAAGGGTGCATGGGCAGACCTGGGATATGACCATGCTCAGTAATAAGATAGGAAGCAAGATTCCTATAATTTTCGTTTACCCATCTGGATTCTGCCTTGATAGAGGCTATTTCATCTGCCGTCAGGCATTGCCCGGTGAGAAGTGAGTTCAAGAGTAGTTCTGAGTCTTGATGTTGTTTCTCCGTTGCACAGGAAGCAAAACCTCCTATATCGCTCTTGAGCGCTACGATGCGCAATGATAGCTCCGTCTCGCTTGCAATATGAGGTAGTTGCTCATTCGTGATCGACATGCCTTGCGTAGTTTGGGGTGTTACACCATTCCGCTGAAGAAATTGCAGGAAGATCTGGTACGCTGTGACGAGGTTTACGACGACATAAAACTCATCCAGATCCATATGGTTTCTGTTCTCGAAGTACATGAAGCCTTGAATTCCCTTGTTGTCAGACTTTAGGGAAAGCAAAACCGGTTGGTCCCAGTCTTCGAGACGAGGCAAAGCGAGCTGGATCAATTGCAATACAGCCAGGTCTGACCTTCGAATCGTGTCATCGAATTGCTCATAGTGAATCGTATTTATCGAGCCAAGGTACCAGGAGCATACGGTGCGTTGTAAGTCCTCTCGCATTTCTCCGGTAAAAGGTTTTTGTAGGATTATTCCTTTGCTGTCATCCTCTTGTAGCTCTAACAAGCGGCTAAGTATCTGTTCTGTCAATCCAGATCGCTTTAGCAGGAAACGCTTCAACCGGGGAATATCTATATACTCTTCAGAATGCCTATTTAGGTCATCGAAGTCAGTTGATAAGCCACGAAAGATGGCAGGCAAAGCATTCAAAAACTCATCAGTAGGCAGAGCTGCGATTAGCCTTTCCATCATGGATAGACTAGCCGCCTTGGCCAATGAAGTGAGAAATTGATTTTTCAAAGGATCATCACGAAATATTGAATGTCCAGAATACTTCCATATGTAATGATCATGGAACAGTCCAGCCATGTACCATTCGTGAGACTTGCGCAGAAAGAGACCGCGATACGGCGAGGAAATCGTAAGATCAGCGATTCCACTCACGACAGTATCAAAATATTTGTCAGGATGTTCCATCGGAAAGACGTATTTCTTTTTGTCAATCACATCGTCGTAGAGTGGTATACCAGGTTCGTGATATATTTCAGACGTAGAGTCGCTAGAGTTTCTCGAGCGGGAAATAACCATCGTAGACCCCACTAGCCGCGCTATCGCCTCACCTTGGGGCCATTCGGATGCGTCAAGGAGAGCAGTTCCATCCTCAGTATCTTGAAGAAAGTCAACGACACACCGATGCGGAAACTTGAACCACGACCGCCAATAGGATCGAAGGGACTCTGGTATCAATATAACCTTTCCGTCACCGTCACCGAACTCGAGAAGGCCAGAACAGACAACGGCAACCTCCCTTACTGTCCTGGAACATATATTTGCTAACTCGGTCGAGTCCCACGTACGATCGACATCGAGAATATCTTCCACGCTACGCTCCTGTGAGGCTACAGCCAGGGGGATGATGGAGGCCGCAAAAGTGGCATTCGCAGCTAAAGCCAAGTTGAAGTATCGTGAGGCAGAAACTCTGTAACTGGGCACGTCGGCATCTTCACCAGATCGCTTCCACATGTCCCCAACCAGCTCGATGAGGTCCCTTGGCATCTGCTCGATCCGCTCAATAAGCCGCTCAACATTGTTGTCTATACGAAATGCCCGTGCAACACTGTTAAGAACAAGGGTGACCCAAAGGAAGACGCCATCAGCCGTTCCAACGATGAGGTCTCGAATATCTTCCCGATCGCTCCGGCTTGCAAAGTCCATAATCCTGAGGCGAGAATCGGCGAACCGGCGGATGTCATGCTTGGTAAGTTCATGAATTCGCAATTGCCCGACACCCTTAAAGTGACGAACGAAAATGTATTCCTCCCGGCTAGAGACACAGATTTTGACGCCCTGTAGCTCCGCTAATCTGTCAAGTACATTTTGATTCCTGGCAGCCATGGAAAGATGTGTCCCAAATTCCTCAGACTCATCTAGTCCATCCATAAGGAGGAAGAAGTTCGTTCCCGCAGATTCGAGTAGCCAGAACATCGCACCTTCTAGATGTTGTGGGTCCCAATCGCTATGAGACCATTTATGGCGGATGTCGGGCATAGCCTCCCAAAGCCTCTGTGCGAGGGTTGACTCGTCCAGAAGAATTTGATAGGTAAAGGATAGAAGGAGACCCTTCAGGCTTCTCTCCATGGGAGTTCCAGCTTTCCAAAAGTAATGTGTCAAGATGCGGACGTCTGGCCTCCAAGCATCTAGATGCTCCTTTGTTCTAGAACTCGTGGCAATGAACTTCATCAGTGTACTCTTCCCCGAACCAGGCTTTCCGCTGATCCAGAACATGTTGGAGTTGGAGCTCAACCAATCAGTAAGCACCGTTGGTTTCTCTGTGACGCCTGGTGTTGAAGTCGTAGGGTCACGAGGATCCTTTTGATCACTGTCATCTTCAGAATTATGGCTCTCTGAAGACGATAAATCCCCATCTTTCGACCCCTTGTTCAAAAATATCCATTGAAACGTTTTCGGGAAGTTGTCGATAACTTGGTTCTTGCGGCTGTTCATCTCAGGATACCTCAGGCTTGCCATCAGTTGGTCATATATCTTAGATTTATCTTCAACTTCATTCCGGCCCGCTATGGCCATTCGAGTTTCCTCATGCTGGTTTGTGACATGGCTTTTCAACTCGACGGCTTTCTGAGAGATTAGTAGCGACATTTCGGTATAACCTTCTGCTATCTTCTTCACCATAGACTGTTGGGTGATATCAAGATGCTGGTAAGACTTCTGTGCAAGGAGCGCTGTAGCATCTGCTTGGCTACAAACCCTCTGTATAAGACCAGTTTGGAAAAGTCGCTGGTATCTTTCGAAGTTCTTCTCAAGGTCCTCTAGGTCTTTACCATGTATCAAAGTCTTGACACCACTCCTAGCAACTCTGAGCTTCCCACGGAAACCCTTCCTCGAAGCTGGATCGACGTAGAGTTCCTCAAAGTAGGACCCGAATTTCTGGAGACGCCGATGAGCTTCTTCTCCGATGTCCACGATCTCCTGCTGACAAGATGTCAGGGGAAAGTGTGTAGACAGCCGCTTTTTCATCTCATCATAACTTTTCGAAGCATCGATTAGATATGACTTCAGTCCTGGATCGGCTGTTCCGTTTTGACGGATATGATTGTACACTTCGAAAGCATCTTTTCCAAAGGTAACTATCTGCATAGCGTTGCAAAGAATGCCGATTCCAGCAAGTGCTTCGCCTCCTGACATGTTGAGTGAATGTGAAAATGGATTTTCAGAATGACAAGTATGAGGATGTCACAAGCTCAGGTAACGGAAATATAGTACTTGGATAATAGTAGTAGCGAACTCTCGCTTACAATGCAGAGAGATGGGAGAATCTCAGTTGGAAAAGGGAAGCGGGGTCAGGTCAGTTGATGTGACGGACAAGTAAGCTGAAAGATCATCCCCAACTCGAATGCAATAAGCAGAAATGGATTTAATGAGTTAATTGTGTAATCCAGTTATATGCCTATATAACCATGCAAGCCATAATGCACATTGGCTGTTTACCATCGAATCAACGTGCTGTGTTGATTGGACCGTGCACTCCATATGCATACCAAGGTACAGATACAAATGACTTCATGTCCTCCAACACACAGTCACTTCTCCGATCAAGCCTGAGCCTTACACATTCGCCCATCCTCGGCAACAGTCCAAGCTTCACTTCCAACCGCCACCGTAGCATATAACAAATGCTCAGGATCATACTTCTTCTTGATCTTCAGTAATTTCTTATAGTTGGCACCATAAAAGGTCTCTTGCCAGTTTTGCTGCTGGAAGTCTGCCTCATTGATATAAGCTCCAGCACCTGGTGTCGCAGCTTCAATAACAGGCTGAATCTCTTCCGTCATCTTCCTTTGGGCGGCTAGCATTTCTTCCCACGGAGCCTCATTGTCCCAAGGAAGAGTGAGGGATACCTGGACGAGAGACTTTCGCCACTGCGGTAAGACGGCGTTGGCGCTGTTGGGGCTGAATTTGGATACATTGAGACCGACACCGATGTAGATGACGCCCATTTCGGCGATCTTCCGTGCAGTAGGTGCGAAGTCCTTGACCTTGTCGCGGGGTAGTAAACGGCCTCCAAAGATTTGCGTCCCGATTTGAATGTTTCCTGCTGGGAGGGGACCCCAGTAGTGGTCGTAATGCTCGTAGTAGCTTGGGAAGTTGGTGAATGTTGGCTCGAACTTGAAGCCAAGAGTAGTTAAAGATTCGGCAAGTGGTTGAAGAATTTTCTTGACCTCTGCCTCGGTCTTGTTGTAGGCTGTAATGGCAGGAATCTGGAGGAATGAGTTCGAGAAGAAGTAGATGATCATGACGCCGGAGTCAACGATCTTGGGAAGAGCGGCGTGGAAAGCGTCGATGGCCTGGTAGATCATATCCGGGTGACCTTCTGGCGCCGTGATGAGAAAACTTCCGCCGCTGACCTTGGCTTCTGGGTGAGCTTGTACAGTTGCTGAGACCACCACTCCGTAGTTTCCAGAGCCGGCGCCACTCAAAGCCCAGTACAGATCGCTGTTCTTGCTCTTGTTTGCTTTGACGAGCTTACAGTCGGCGGTGACAACCTCGAACTCGAGGGTGTTATCGGCTGCGAGACCGAAGTTTGTACTCAAGGCGGAGTGTCCACCTCCTTGAGAATATCCTCCTACGAGACCGACAGAAGGACATTCTCCACTCACGACGACGAGATGCTCAGCATGGGCAGCGCCAAGAGCCTCGAAACCCTGGACTCCTGCACCGACCTTGAGTGCCTTACCCTGGTAGTGCTTATCCTTCCAGTCGATGACCTCCGTGCTCTTCAGGTAGTGAGTCCAGACCGAGAGCGCTCCAGCACCAGTTGAGCGGCCGAGGTAGTCATGGCCCGTATTACGAATGACGAAACGGACGTTCTTCTTTTTGGCGAACTCCAAGGCAGCGATGATATCTTCGGAGGAAGTAGCGTTAACGGCGTATCGGACGTAATTGCCGAGGGTACAAGGCTTCTCTCTTGGCTGGAAGGGATCGCAGCTTTGGTTGGCGAAGATGGGTGCCATCATCGACGACGACGATTGAGAGCTGCGGCTGTCAGCATACCATTCGAGGACGTGGATTTCGAAGTATCTTACTGGACAGAAGAGTAAAGCCATTCGCTCTGCAAGCGCTTGCACTCTTCGGCACCGTAATTCGGGTCATGACAAGGACTTCCCAGAGGAACAGTCGCCACCAAGCGACCCCCAACCGTAGTGTTCAAACTCTTCCAATCATCTTCAGCCGGCCAGCAATCGTCTCCGGGGAAACATTTGCAGCTGGACTCTGCCGACGCTTTGGCGAAAGCCAGTAGCGATGCAATGACAACACCACGCATCATGTTGTTGCACAAAAGCGAGGATGAGAGGTATGAACGAAGTTTGCAAGAACGCCCTGGATATATAGACTTCCGAGGGTTACTCGGATCTTCCGGTTCCCCTCTTTGGTGCGAAGTCAGGGATCGTCGCTGTACGACGATTGGCCTTTTTGCGTTACAATGCCTCTTGGCAAGGATGTTTAGTAGTGGGGAATTTGTAGATAGTGCTTACATAGATGGACAGACATGGCAAAGTCAGTCTGGGCAATTTCGCCATGAGGATTTCGAGATGCAGGAGTACGACTAGCTATATCTCCTTTTTGTACCTATTTTCTCCTATTTGTGCTATGAATGATCGACAATTGAATTTGATAAATCATCAACCTGCAATAAGTTATTGTACAACAGATTAACGATTTATCGAAAGGGTTTGGTACAGAACTGTACACCTGCCTATAAAAGTCATATAACCGAGAAGAATTATTTGTTCACCGCTCAAGTGCAACCCTCAACGCCGCATCTAGATTCTCGGCTGACATGTACCTGCATATCAAGTTCTTGGGCCCTGTCCTTGGGTCGCAAAAAGCAAAATGGTTATCAGAACTCGTGATCCATTTCTTTGTCTATACTCGCCACTCAAAATGTCCATCTTAGGCACGTCGGACAGTTCCATTTAACCCTCAACTGCAGCTATGCCTTCATCGTCCCTTGCCAGCTTAGCTCGATTGAACGCGTCGTCTTCCGTCGGCAATTGAAGATTCACGCCCGTGATAGGTGCAGCACTGAGTTCCACGTATCCATCGCCTTTTAACGCCAACACGTGGCCACCAGCTTGTTTGTCGGCCGATATAAAATGCAAGTGGTCTCCAGCAACGCTAATACCCTGCATAAATGCCGGCGAACGAAAGCCAATGATTGTTCCTTCAATGTTCTTGAACTCATGTGAAGCTTGACGTTTTCCAAGCTCAGCGAGACTTTCGCCCGGTGATTGCTGTCCACCGACTGTTCGAACAGTAACGGACTTAAACGTGCCTTCTGCTCTAAAAGCAACATAATGGTTCTTTGCATTCGGTAGAAAGTCCGACAAATCTTTTGTCAACGCGTCCTTGGTCGGGATTAATTTACGAGCAATCGTTGTAGGCTGATAATCCGTGGTCATGGCAAAAGGTGCCGTTTGGTTCGCGCAAGCATCATCGTCGAGAGCGACAACGGAACCATCAGGCTTCATATCGTAGACTGTTCCGTCAAGGATAATCATTTCGCCGACCATGTGTCGAAATGTGCCGAGACCGTGATCTCCATGGCTAAGCAGGTCGAAAATGCTGATGCCGGTCTCGGCGACTCCATCCATGAGGGCTGAGACAACCGAGTACTGGAATAGCTGGTTCTTTGGCATTTTTGGTGTGATAGTGTGCGAGTGAGACAGGTCGATTGAGGTCTGGACTTTGCTGTTGGGATGTTGATTGGGAGAACATAATATCTGCAGTTGTCTTTGGTCAAGGAAGTTGCCATATCTTGTGGGGGCTGGTAAGCCAATTACAAGGATTTTAGAAGATGAAGACGTCATTGGATGGAACAGTGAGCGAAAGATACCCTATACATGGAGGCACCAAACGAGTTCTTCAAGTATCCATCACGGTGAGCCATGATCAATTGATAGAGCTGATGCTCTCCATCTTACTGCCTGTTCCGTGATGATCATACATTTCCATTTATGTAGAAGTGCATATAGGTAGTCACTCTCTGACCATCCGTAAAAACTATGAAGCCCCAGTGGTGCCGTGAGCCGTTGATTTGTGACAATTCAAATTCTTCCAGCAGTCACAATTCGCATTGAGGTGAGACAAGAACACCCAAAATGGCTTTCTTTCCCCGCAATTCGGCGCATTCAGCTCGCCACTTTGAGTTTGCTGTTCAATATTCATGCGGCAACGTCGTGGAGAGGCCAATGGAAGGAATGTGATGTTTTCAGCTCGTAAGCCTGCATAAATAACTAATTGAACGAGGAAAACATGTATCGCCCACCCACGGTCATGTATAAGAACGGGTGTTTCTCTTTCCTTAAAACAGGCGTTGTTGCCTTGGAGCTAGAGCTAAAGTTCGTCTCATACAATTGACACACCTTGAGCAACATGGCTATCCGAGCTGAGCATATCCCAGCATTGCCCCGCGAACCAATCGCAGAAATCCCAGAAGGTCTTCGCATTGCCTACGCTCAGCACCTTCTCAACAAGCACCTTCGTAAGCTACGGGCTAGACTCAACCAAGATGTCAGCTACTCTGAACCATTGCCCCAGGAAAGACTATCTCACTCTGCACCCTCTCATGGCTCTGATGAAGTCCCAGAGTACAAAGGTCGTGTCGCCATTGTTGGAGCTGGCGCGACCGGCCTCTACCTTGCCATGATGTTGAAGTATCTCAAGATCAACAATGTCGATATTTATGAAGCTTCAGACCGCATTGGTGGACGGTGCTTCACCTACAGCTTTCCGGATGACAAGGACTGTCCCCATAATTACTACGATATCGGGGCAATGCGCATTCCTGAGATTCCAGCGATGCAGTCGTGCGTATTCAATTGCGACTGTTACTGATGAGGTGGGGCTAACATCACTGCCAGGACTTTGAACCTGATCAAAGAGCTTGACCTCCCAAAGACGCCATACGTCCTCAACGCCGGGTGTGAGCCACAAATGCATTACTATTCCAATGACCCTGCAGACGCCCCGAGGTATGTCAATATATATCGTAAGGGGAAGTTATAACTGACAGGTTATAGTGGAAAACCGTACGAGGATAGGATCGCAGACATTATTTCCAAGCTCAGCCAAAACTGGAACGAAGAGTTCAAAGCCTTGATCGATGGCAACGACGACGATTACTCGACCAGAGCTTGGCTCATGCACATCGATCCCAAGTAAGTCTTGTGTCAAGCATGTATATGCGAGAAGCAGCGCTGACAGTAGTAAGGTTGACCTACGAGCAGACGGAAGAAGCCGAATCTGCCGAGACGTGAGTGCTCATGTCAAATTTCAGAAATCTTTCACTGACATCGTCTCGTAGATCCACAGGTCTCTTTGATCAGGCATTCATCGAGTCTCTCTGTGACTACAGCGACTTCCAAGCTGCCAATGGCAAACCATGGTGGCGTCTCGAAGGTGGCATGTCCATCGTCACCGACAAGATGAACAAGTGCATCGGAGACCCTAAGTGGGTGCCTGACAACCCCATTTCACTGAAGGTCAAGACCAAAACTCCAGTCGTGGCTATGTCAGAGAGCAAGTCGGGCGACAAGATTGAAGTTACGCTGGCTGGTGCAGACAAACCAGAAAGCTACGACATGGTCTTCAACACCACAGCAATGGGACCTCTCCAGCGCATGGATATTGCAGGACTGGTACCCGGATTTGGCCTTCCTGGCACACAGAAGAAAATCCTCACTGGCATTCGTGCCCTCAGCTATGATCGCGCTTGTAAGGTCGCCATCAAGTTCAAGACCCGTTGGTGGAAGGATATGTACAAGACTTCCACTACTCACGATGTTATTGGAGGCGTGTCGGGTACCGATCTCTCGATTAGTAATGTGGTGTATCCTTCGTGGGATGACGGTGACAAGGCGGCGGTGCTCATGGTCTCGTACAGCTGGGCGCAAGATGCTACGCGAATGGGAGCTTTGATCCCAGATTACTCGAAGCAGAAACCCTCCATCGATGACACAGTCGTCAAGCAGTCATTCCAGGATCTCGTCAGACTTTGGTCAAAGAGTGACCCCAATATTACCGTTGATTTCCTGACAGACCAGTATGTCACCCATCACGCATATGCCTGGTCGCACGACCCATATACTGGCGGTGCCTTCGCTCTCTTCGGACCTGGCCAGTTCAAATACATGTACCCCGAGTTTCAGCACATTCTCTGCGGTGGAAAGTTTGCCATCTGTGGAGAGGCACTGAGCCCCCACCATGCCTGGATCTCAGGCGCTCTCGACAGCGGATATCTCACCATGGTGCGATGGTTGGGTCATCTCGGAGACCACAAGAGGATTGAAGCTTTGAAGAAGTCTTGGTTTGGAGCGGGAAAGAACGAGCACACTGCTGAGTTTGATGAGGTTTTGATGTATTGGTCTGTTAAGCTTAGTAAGGAGGTGGCTAAGGAGCTGCGATGATTTGCTTGAGGAGCTAGCTCGATAGTATGTAATCGGAGACTTTTTTCATGGCGCTGCTCGAGACCATTGGAGGCACGGGTAGATCTTATGCCGAGTAAACACATTTACATGACGAATCAGAGACTACGGGGCTGGTTCATACCGATTCCTACATCAGGTACTTGTGCTGCTGGCAGAAAGTCATGTTCCTGCCACATGCCTTTCCATCTCATCACACATGGTTGGACAGGAGTCACCAAGCCATTTTTAGCGGTAGACCGCAATCCAAGGGCTGTTGGTATGTCAAGAACGGACAAGACCAGGATCAAGGCTCATTTCACATTCCAGACTAGCCAGCTTCGGTTGAACCTAGACCCTTATGCCCCAAAACGGCCCGTTATTGTTCAGGCACGAGCATTGGAATGGACTGGAACACCATTCTCAAAAAAGAACCATTTTGGGTAGATTTGTCACACAACATGGTGATGGCTCGGCCTTCTGAGTATTATCTATATATAGAGCCTATGTCTCATTGAGAACTACTCTATCGCAGACAGTACAGGTTGCATACTTGGAATTCTCCTTCACACCTGCACAGCTGAAGCCAACATGAAGCTCACCTCAGTCTTCCAAGCCATCACCATCCTTGCCGCTTCAGGGGAAGCTTTCAATCCTCGCACCAGCACCCGCAAGCGCAAAGCCCTATGGAAGCCGGAAGCTGGTATGCAGTGGGAGATCATTCTCTCTGAAGTGTTCAAGCTTCCCAAGGGAGGCGCTAGTAAGCTCGACTCAACAGTCCCCGTCTATGATCTCGATCTTTTCGAGAACGAGAAAAGCACTTTTTCTGCTATGCACAAGGCTGGAAAGCGTGTCATCTGTTACTTTAGCGCTGGGTCGTGGGAGAATTGGCGTGACGATAAGGATGAGTTCCCCAAGAAAGACCTCGGCAAGACCATGGACGGGTGGCCTGATGAGAAATGGGTGAACATCAGCAGTCCTGCCGTTCGAGCTATCATGGCCAAAAGGATCAAGGTTGCCGCTGACAAGGGATGTGATGCTATTGATCCCGATAATATGGATGGCTATGTAAGTCTACTGGGACAAGACCTGGAATGACCGCTAACATTATCAGCAAAATGAAAATGGTCTCGGCCTTACTGAAGCTGACACTATCTCATACGTCAAGTTCCTTTCTGTGGAGGCGGCAAAGTATAACATGGTCATGGGTATGAAGAACGGTGGAGATGTCACAGAAGAGGTCCTCCCATACGTGGCCTTTTGCATCAACGAGTCGTGCATCGAGTATAGCGAATGCGACTTGTACGCGCCATACATCGAGGCTGGAAAACCCGTGTTCAACATCGAGTACCCCAAGGGCGCACCAAAGGTCAAGTCTAAGGATAAGAAGAGGATTTGTTCCACCAGTGGCGCTGCCGCAAATTCTGATGGTTTCAGCAAGATTATCAAGAAGATGAACTTGGACAAATGGACCATGTATTGTTAGAAATTGGAAATGGTGGGGTAGTCAAAGAAGAAAAGATCAATTTGAGGGTAAATATGTTTTTGAAGCAGACTATTTACGTGTAACGCATCGCTCAAACGCTATATAATCATCAGATTGAACGCTTAGTTGGTACCGGTGCAGCCAACGAAGTTGTTGCCAGAAGCTCCAGTGTGGGTAATGGCACCGGCATACTGGCAGTTCGTGTTGATGACAATGCGATCAGCACCAGGAGAACCTAGACACGGCGTTAGAAAGGGCATAAAAAGAACAAAAATGTTGACTTACCGCCAGTGTAGACACCGCTGGTTCGGATGGGGAACTCCTGGTAGGGACCGTTCACAAGAAAGTCGAAGCCCTCGCGGTTGTTGTAGGTGTGAGGGTAGGTAGAGCTGCCAGCAGTATCATCGGCCTGGTAGTACTGGCAAGCAGCGTTGGCAGCAGCTCGGACCTGAGCAGCAGAGTAGCTGGTGCTACCACATCGGGTGGCAGACTGGCGACCCTCAATGGGGCTGGCGACGGCTACGCTGACAAGAGCGGCCAGAGAGGCGAGGGACTGGGGTTGACAAGGTTAGTGACATACTTCAAGATGGGGAAAAGAGACCAGACTTGGAAGAAGAGCATCTTGTGAACGGTTTACTTGACAACTAACGAAGGAGTGAGAGCGGCTTGCCAGGACAAGTAACAACTTTGCCACCGCATCCCATCTCTTATATATCCCATCTTGACCCCTACAACCTCTATCTCTATCATGCCATCTTATCCTCGTCCCTCGGTGATCTAAAGCATCTGGTTGATCAGCATACGGAGTAAAGGCAGGTGATTGATCCCATGAGCCCGATTGGCTCTCTAATGTATTAGATTCGCGATAGTATCACCACCTGCTTAAAGCGGATGTAGGTCCGGCATATAGCCTCTGATAACCAGCGAGTCAGAGTAAAATCCCGCACCAAAAGCGGGCCATGATCGGCATTTCTCAGTTTCATAGCGCGCCATGTGTATAATGTGCTATCAATGATTCGCAACCATTGGATGCACTTCGGAACGAATCAAATGCTCTAGTGTGGTCTTTTTGTTATGCATCTCCGCTTTGAAACGCAGTCATATTATGCTCCTTCATTTCCTGACCTGCATCTTCTTTACTCATCACACACAACATGGCCGACAATATCAAGAAACTCCTGGCAGACGACAGCGTCTCACCGCAAGATGCTGCTCAAAAGATTGCAGGCTCTTGCATAAGTGCAATTGAGAAGAATGAGGACGACTCCAAGATTGAGGATGAGCTTGATGCGCTGTGGTCGGGCATCCTTACCGCTGCCGAGCAGACCCCTCATGATCGACAAGATAAGCTAGTGCAAATCGTGCAGGCGATAAGGGGACTTTCGCCAGCTTCCGAAAAGGCCAAGAAGATTTCTGTTTGGGGTGAGGAGAAGCGCTGGGATGAGCTGCCCATGTTTGGGGGCAAGGCACGAGAGCAACTCGACATTGGTATGTACCGACCCTCAACCCTTTATATTAACGCGATGCTAAAACATCAAAAGCCCAAGAAAAGTCTGATGAGGCGTGCGTAAATATCAATGCATTCTTTGCTCGTGTCACTGCGGCTGGAATTGATGATTTTACTCTCTACGCTATCTGGACATTACGCGAAGCCCTTGAGGACCCTGCGGCTGGTGACATCGCTAAGCAGACTTCTCCTAAACTACTCAAGGCCGCTTCGGTCTGGTTCGTCTATGCTAGTGGCATACTATCAAAGGCGACCAAAGAAGGAAAGCAATTTGAAGGAAAGATGGCCAAACCTGGTGCCAGTCTAAAGGATGGTGCTGAATGGAGGGGTTTCTGCCAGGACAGATGGAACACTTGGAAAGAAAGGCTATCGTCGCTGAACAATGCTGACCTGCCTGAGGATACCAAGACCCTCATAAATCAAGCAGTCGATGTTTTGAGTCATATATGAACTTCAGCTGCAAGAACTGGCTTGGCCGAAACCAGC
This sequence comes from Fusarium multiceps, assembly GCA_028416715.1. Taxonomy (NCBI): domain Eukaryota; kingdom Fungi; phylum Ascomycota; class Sordariomycetes; order Hypocreales; family Nectriaceae; genus Fusarium; species Fusarium multiceps. Next base: position 101,236 of record JAQPZZ010000064.1, on the reverse strand, counting down.
GCGGTTGTCACTACTCTATAAAACATCCAATGAAAGAAAATAGTATTGAGTTGCCGTGTCTGTATCACAAAGCGATGCTCGCCATTCCACTTTAGACCCATCCTCCGTTGGGTGTTGGCTGGCATTGAACCTGTACACCAAAGGGGAATTCCATGGTATCAACGCAATTTGCCGCCATGAATCGATTACGTGTAATGGTCAACACGTCCTTTAACAGATTTATTTCTTTGTAGCCAACTCCAGCATCGCTAAGCGCCTCAAAGGCTCTCGCAAAGGAAAGTGGTGCATCGTAAGTCCTGCCCCATTGGAAATATGTCGATTTCATCTTGAGAAACCAGGATATAAGATCAAGTAACCAAAGGTCATTGCTCGAAATGACTGCTAGGACTTTACCTTTCTGAGCTGGTGACACCAGCGCGGCCTTCAGAATTGGGGGTACCATAGCACAATGATGAGTAAGCCCATTATTGGAATACCAGTCCAAGACCGAGAAGTCATCCCTATATGCGTAGTCGTCTCTGACAAGTGCAAGGATAGCCACCCAATCGGCCTGTTTAATTGCAGTTCTTGCGAGTTCCATATATCGATCGTCCGATGTCTGGATGCGTCCGAGGCAGTACTCTTTTGCAGGATGGTCCATTCCGAGATTCAGCAGCATGGGACTTAGCCATCTGACAAAATTGTAGTCGAGCTCATACTGGAGGATGAATGGTGCTCTCAGAGCAACCTGCCTAAGTAAAGAAAACAATTTGACGTAGTTTCTTATTCTTTGAGCACCCCCGTCCTTCGTTAGCTGATGCTTCAAGAGCATGATATGGCTATGTGAGAAAGCCCAAAGCATAGGAGATGAAGGTTGGAACTGTATAGGCGGTGATTCCACTCTTTTCAAAGACGTCATCGATGCAGGTAGTCCACCCGGAGTCAGCAGAAGTTTTAGTACCTGTAGCCTATTATGAGCCGGAAGATGTCGAAGGTTTATCCCAAAGGACGGGTGATCAAGCAGCATGTACCACTGCGGTAATAGGGGAAAGTCTTCCAGGTTTGCGGTATGCCCTATCCAGTGCTTCTTTGCATATCTGAGAAGAGGAAATTCGTTCTTTCCCTCTGAATGACTCACACTGGCCTTTGCGAGAGCTGGACCAATATCTCGTTTTAGATGTCGTGGACCTGAGTACCTTCCCTGCAATACTGATTCCAAGGTATTTAGAGCTGATAGCGCTTAGGGCTACTCTTCTGGGCATCTCTTTCGCATCTATGGTAGGCACGACGTTCCTTGACACTTGTGTCTCAAAGATGTTATAACTAAGATATGTCACGAGTATCTCGGCAATATGTTGATCCGCTTCGAGCTCACTAAAAGCCCAATCAGTGACATCGTGTGAGCCTTTGGTGCAGAAGCTGCGGGCGCTATGGTGGATGAAACGAACGGTCTCGTCTTCCTCATCGACCATTACCAGACTCCCACAGAACTTCAAAACAGTATGAATACTGTTTATTTCCTTATTTGAGTTCCAGATTGTTTGTCCAATGGTAACGCTTGCGGCTTGACGGAGCTCTTCCGTCGTCAACGGCTCTTTTGCGCCAACCAGAACCTTGAGGATTCGAATATGGTAGCCCCTGTGGTCCTTGGAGCTAGCCTTGTGGATATTGCGTCTGAACGTTTCTGTCAGGTCTCGTGGTAGGTCTCCAATGGCTTCACGAATGTCATGATCGCATACTTCGGCACATATTGAGTCGATCTGTAAGGAAACCCAGAGGAACCGTGAAGAATGTTAGTATATAGTTCCAAAACTGGCCCCAAGCACTTACATCCCGCAAGCACCAGCGATGAGCTCTTGCTTGACATCATCGATCAGCTTCGGATCACGAATGACCAGCCTTCCATCTTTAACTCTGTCGTCAACCTCGGCCACCACGAAATCTGTTATATCCGGATTCTCCTCTGGTATGGAGGCGTGGAATTGGAACAACTGAGTATCCCAGATTGGACGTCGCTCAGAGGTCCGTACTGAAAGGCAAAGTCTGTACCCGAAACTCTGCAACTTGGCTAGATGTTCCAGGACAGTTGACTGAACCTCGATCTCACACTCATCCAGCCCATCTAGAATGATGAATATGTCCTCATTCTCTGGTCCTGCGCGCTTGAAAAGATCCATAATATCTTCCAAGTCTATTTGAGGTATGCTCTCGGGGAATAGATGGCTGAACTTGCTGTCATTCTTCCGATAGTCCAATAGCTGTCGAATGAGAGAACCGAGTATCGTCTTTGCTTTCATGCTCTCCTCGTTATCGTGTCGTGCGAAGAAGTAGAGAGTGATAGAAAGATCCCTCAAATTCAGGTCATCAACGATATTAGCCAGAAGAACAGACTTCCCAGCTCCCAATTTACCGAGAAAAAGAATCGAGGTACTGTCATCATCATCGTCTCTCCACTGTTGGTAAGGGGTGCAACGTATTAAAAGCTTAGTTGTTCCGCGCTTGCGCGTTTGTTTCCATGCCGTACAATAGTCATATCGTGAACAAGCGTCCAGAAACTGAGTCTGTCGTTCAATTTTATGTTGATGGGCGGAGGCATTAGATCGTGCAGTTGCGACAGATCTGAATAGTGAATTGTGTTTCGCTTCCTCAACTACAGCCTGATTCAACAGGACATTGGCCTCCTCCTTGATGGCTGAAGACCAGAGATCGAGCTCATCCTTGAAAGTTTTCATTTGAGGGTCGCTGATGGCAGTGGATAAACGAGCTAGAGCCGATTTCCTAGTCCACGTAACGGATTGGTGACAAACTTTGGTTATGACAATAAAGTATTCGCAAAGATAACCTTGTAGAGTCTTTGATTTGGGATACAATACTGCCATGGTCTGGTAGCGTGGTGCATTCCGGCCGATGGCCATGAAGAGTAATGATAAGTTCTCCAGGTACGTGAAGTACCCAGTGATGACCTGTCAATCACATTAGTGTCTAGTCTCCCGAGCGATTATAGATATCTACTTGAAGTGCCATCCTTGCAGCAGCCCAAACCCCACAAGCAATTAGGTTTTGACCTCCCCCAACTATAATATCACCGAGGGCTGCAAATTGCTGGATTGCCTGGAGAACATTTGTCATTCTTGGCCCAAAACACCTCCCATGGCCTTGTTTGCTGGTGGATTTGAGATCTATGTCTGCGGTGAGTCGCATTACATCTGACATAGTCGGTGCTGTGCTGACAGCCCGGGCGCGCGACGCTTGAAATGAGGATTTCTGTTCCGGGGTGAGAGTCGCCTCGAACTCTGAGACGGCTTGAGCGAGGCGAATTTCCGGCTTAAGACTACCAGCCTGGCGTAGTATGAGGGACATCGCGACAATTTTGGTTCTGAACGAGAAATGAAATGAGATGTAGGAAAGTCAGGCTGGGAGTGAGGGGATCTGGGGAGTGCGGCTGACTTTTGGGTGACCAAAGACGGTAAGTGAAATGAGGCTGTGCTGCTGTGCTAATCAGACCAACAGATAGGACTCACTAGGCACAGCCAATTGACCTTTTAGTGCATCACAGGAATTACGCCTAAACGGCGACCCCAATGAGACTTGGAGGCCGCCATTAAACACTGACACCCTCTTCAGAACCGTTAACACTGCCATATGTGAAGGTAATTATGCAACTTGGAATGTAACTAAATACTATTGAATTCGATATGGAGAGTATCTACTTTCTCAAGGTACCCTCAATCTGAGGCTTGAGATAAGTCTCAATGTACTCATCGTTTCTCCAGCCAGACCAATCAGGCTTCTTCATTCCCCAAGAGTCATCAAACTCCTGGGTACCCTGGCGAGTATAGTATCGTCCAACAATAACCCAGATGAACCAGCTAGCCTGCATCTCAGGAAGATACTCAGACAAGCAGCTAACATAAGTCTTAGCAGTCTCATAATCGGGACCATTCATAGCTTGACCGAACTCAGTAAGCATGACGGGGAAGACCTCAGCGACGTTAGGGTCAGACTCGTTCATGGCCTGGAAACCCTTGTTGTAGAGGTTGTAGCGCAGAGAAGGGCAGCTGGTTCCCTTGTTCTCGTAGGTGTGAATCTCGAGAACGAGCTTGTCCTTGCCGTAGCCCTTGAAGTCTTCACGGTTGAAGACTTCACCGCGGGGCTCCATCTCCTCTCCGCTGTAGAGGGGGGTAACGTAGGTGTCGTAGTTCATACCGGAGATGACGATGATGGCCTCGGGGTCAGCCTCGTGCACGGCATCAGCACCCTGGCGCATGTACTTGTACAGGTCACTCCAGTGATAAGACTCTTCTTTGAGCTTGTCGTTGTTTGTTGGCTCACGAGGCTCGTTGCGGAGAGACTGGGAGACCTTGGCGGGCCATTTCTTGGCCTGATGTGTGTTAGTCAAATTGTTTGAGGAGAGAATAGAGAATACATACGTGAGCAGCCATGTAAGCACCACCACGAACCCATTTCTCAGTGTCGAATTGAGTATCTCCCCACCAGGTGTTACCGTCTTCACCACCACAGCACCACTTGCCTTCAGAGATGTGGTTGTCGAGGTTAATGTAAATCTCTTGACGAAGACACTCAGCAGCAATAGCGTCGTAAACCTGTATCCAGTTAGTATTGTTCAAAGCTCCAAGTGGGTCCAGATGGGTCCAAGTATCTCATACCTCAAGACGGGTGGTCTCAGGAGTGAAGGAAGGGTTGTTCTTCAACACCTTCTCGAGAACAATAGTACCGTTCTCCTTTCCAAGACCCTCCTCGAAGGCAGTCTTGATGTCAATGTCCTTCCCATCGTTGGCGTAGATCTGGTCAACCATCTCAGTGGCAAAGGTCAGGCGAATGGCGTTCATGCCAATGCCCTTGATGTCTGAGAGAACATCTTGGATGGACTGGTACTGCAGACCTTCGGGGACCATGACCTCACCGTGACCGGGCCAGTTGGCACCAGCTAGGTTGACCTTCTCGCCATTAGCGTTGACAATCCATCGGCCAGAGGTTTTGAAGGGGCCGTTGGGCCAGGCTGCGGCGACGTTGCCAATGAGGCAGCCAAGTGCCAAAAGGGGGCTCACGAATTGCTTCATCGTGGGATATGAAGAAGGTATGAACAAATTGGTTGGTCCTTGGTTAACTGGTACAAGCGGATCTCTGGCATCTTATAGTTCTCTCATGTTATCGAATTAAGCTCAAAAAGACTCCATCCTCCGGAGCGGACCGACAATCTTGGCAACCCCATAGTCCCAAGATCATCTCAACAACACCTGACGTAGGTATTCCTTGGTACAATGACACGATGAGCAGGGGAAATAACCTGGGGAAGTCAAAGTCCTCCCTCAACAGGTTAGCTGGACGTTGATCTTGATTTCCCCGCATTCACTTCATGTTACCCTGGACCCTTCGGCTCCGGTATCCCCGGCCCCATCAACCCCTGGTCGTCAATGCGGGGTGACTATCACGAGTTTGTAAACTTGGCGGTCCTCGGTAGTGGCTTCAGAAGGTTTTCTGATTTCCGTTTTTTCGGACTAATGACCAGCGACAGCAATCGTACGGTTGCTTGTCCCCTCCATATCAGTCAGTTGATTACTTTGGTAAAGTCTTCAAGCAACGTACTGTGTACAGCATCTCACTTCTTTCCCATGGTCAGACCCATACAGAGCTGGACAATGGCTGCTGACTTCCATGTGAAGATATAGTCTTGACGATGATATCACTTCTCAAGAAGGTCAATTGCTCGGAGTTCTTACCCCTTTGCGATGCAAACAAGCAATCTAGTGGACGGGAAAATGGGCGACGATCAGCGCCTACAAACAACAGCCGATTAGCCCGCTTATAATAAAGCTTGGCGTTAAAATACTACCATATCCCGAAGACCGTAACCCGTTTCTGCCAGGCCTAAACAGGGACAATTTCACGAGCTCACATTATTTCCTTGCTTATTTCCCCAAACTTTCTTTGACCCTGAATCTGAAGTCTCATGCCGTTATGCCACAACCAGCTTAATTACCAAATGCCTCGGGCTTTTGACCCCAGACAACCTTCTGGGCAAAGTAGCCATGATGCTTTCCAGTCCGAATTTCCCTTCGGAATTGTGCAACATAGGCGAGTATTTCGTCTCTGCTCCAGCCAAGAGTATGCGCCATGAAAAGGACAAAGCCCTCGCTATCAGTTTCAAGACCATGTTTGGTGTATATACCCATCTGTCTCTCAACGGGTTCGTCAGGCCAGTCGCCAATCGGGTTCTGTTTAATAGTCAGCAGAAAGAAGAAACTATCGTGGTAGGGATACTAACTCTGAAGTCGAATTCTTGGATGTTGACAAACCCCGCCTTCTCCATCGCCTCCCTCTGTGTCCCATCCTCAACGACTGTAAAGCTTGTTCCAATTTTCTTGCTACCTTCAATGAAGAACCTACCCCAATGGCCCATAGCAGAATCAGGTTCCACAGTGCCATCGGGACTACTGATGATAGACGAGGCTTCATGGCTCTCTATCCAGCCACCTGGTTTACAAGCTCTAAAAGCTTCTGAGAAAAACGCGTTCCAGTCCCCAATACTACCCATAAGCCATCTAGCGTGGATGTAATCGGCGAAGTCGGACTTGAAGGTCCACTCACGAGTGCAATCTTCAATGATACTTCCGAACTATTAGCTGTAATTACTGACAAGTCCGCGCACTTACAACTGGAGATTTGGTGGGGTCCACGACGGCTGAATGGGTGACAGGTCTGTTCCGACGATATTGGCGTTTGTGTGTTGGTCTGCGAAGTCACTGAAAATCCATCGTCGTTAGTAGATAGCTGTTGCCAGCCGTGGCTTTCTTACATGGCCCAGATTCCTGCTCTAAAGCTCAGCACGAAGATTCAAAAGATTGTCCAAGAGCTTTTTACCTGTATCGGTGCCGATATCAATGGCTTGCTTGAGGTATGTTAGGCAAGGTGACGAGAGTCGGAGCGAGGTCAGCTCACTTGGACGTTTTCCTTCCTCAACGGAGCTAAGTGAAGCTTGTCGCCCAAACCGAGGGTAATAATATGATGGCTTTTATGCGTCAAAATCTATACATCATGGTCGAGATTCAGTCCTCACGTGAGATCCATCAAATCTTTTTGCTGATCATCATTCGATCCCCTTTGGATAAACATTAGTGACACTAAGTGTATGCATACTTGGTCACCATACCAATATTGAGCGCTGCCCTGCTCGCTATGGTAAGTACGACCGTGAATGGTTCGGTATTGAAGGATGCTGGAAGTAATGGATGCCGTTGTTGAGTCGGCGTCGGACATCACGGCCGAGCCGTCGTCTTCGTCGTCGACTCCTTTCGCCTTTCGCTATTTTTCAGTCAAATGTCTTGAGAGATAAACCCCATAAACATACCTCTTGCAGTTCGGACCAGTGCTGTGGATCTAGAATCACAGCGGTGGTGGTGGGGGGAGAGGCGTCCTTTCGTTCCATTTGGCTCGCAGGGCTATTCTTTTCAGACATCGCTAGTTTATCAGAATCTTCAATCGTGCGGTATGACGCCTATTAATTGCAGTAGAATTTAGTTGGCCGCGCTGACGGAATTGATTGAGTTGACTTAATCGCCATGAGCGATTAAGATGACTCGAAGGATGCACAGCGACATGATCTGACCTCGATTCGGATCATGTCCCTTCCGACTAATCCTTGCACGTTCATAGACTAGCACCAAACACTAAACACTCAGCCAGGTTAAGGGGAGAAAGAAACAGAGTACTAAAAGCTTATTACTATCTAGAATAACACCCAGCCTCTGTCAAGCCGAGCTAACATATCCTTCCTATCTCATTTCCTCTTCCTGGATAGCCGCGAGCCTGCGTTTTATCTCATCTTCACGCTTCTTCCTGCAGTCGGCGCATTCGGAATCATAGTTGTGTCGCCACTTTGTCATTGGTCCTGTAGGACATTCTCCATAAACCCCGTTTGGTCGTCGATTAGAGCAGATCTCGGCCCTTACATGTTCTCGCATCGTCGTTTTACAAGTCGCGCAGTGTGAAACGGTGTGCCACTCTGTACACATCGTGATATAATAGAAATGTTGATTTGTTCGTTGATAGTCAATTGTTGGGTGGGTTGTGGTTGTCGAGGGTTTATGGAGAGGTTCGAAAGTTGGTTTTCGCAAAACGTTTAAATACTTTCCCAAGGGGCGTGAACCACTGTAATGTTAGCGCAATAACGAAATATTATTCTTTAAAAGTTTACTTCTACGGAAAATAGGATGTTCAGTCGAGTGATGAGGAGTGATTCGGTCAAATTGAAGATGAACCCTGGTGGATATCTTTAACAAACAAGATACTCGCTATCATCTAGTGTGATTCACAAATTGCGCCCAGCATATGGATGTTAAACGGCACTTGTACAGTTCAGTTAATAGTCAAAGGTGTGATACATAAACGTTCAGGATTTGGTAGAATATATTCCCAGAATGTTTTATCCAGACTTTGCAGTCATGATGCTTCCAAAGTACATCTTTTTTAAGAAATAATTCGAATTTCATCCCTTGGAACAGAAAAGATACCATTTAATACTTGGCGAACCTACACGGTATAATCTGCTTACGAGACAAAGGCTTGCCAAACAAACATCCGTGTATCCACACGTTCAAGTTCCACTGCCCTTTAGACTACCTGCAACAGGAACGTCCAGTACCAAGCTCTTGAGACAAAGTTATCAGGAATTATGATTTAGAACTGCACTATCATCTGCTAGCAGGATTTACTTCTACCCGGAAAATAACCGTAAAAGCTATTCCTCCATCTCTCTTCCTCCTCCTCACGACTCCTCCTCTCTTCCTCTTCCCGCCTTACTCGGCATGGCTCACATTCTAGTCCGGGCGTTTGAAAGAACAAGTGTCGCGTTGTATAGCCGCATGCCCCAAAGGTACACCCTGTGGGAAGGAAGGCACGAGATGATGGTAGCTCCATGTTATAGTATCCTGTCCGGCAGACTGGACAGTATATTTCTGTGTGCGTGACAAAACACATCTCGCGTTTATAGTAGATTTTTAATAATTCTCTTTGTGAGTTCGTATTCCTTCTTCGGCATGGGAGTTGCGCTAGCTTATATACCTTTTACGTTGCAGCAAGTCACTGTTTGATCGTGTTTGCACCTGGCCTTATGATAGGTAAGTGAGGAAACGGAGACTGCTCTCTTGTCTGTCAACCACTGTGTTTGATCTATGTCACTAACGATCACTCCGATATTTACATGCCTCGGCGAAAGCCGTTGACGGCATCAACCAGGCTATGCCTCCTGCTCGCGCTTCCCCTTCCTCTCTTCCTCTTCACGCTTCTGTCGACAAGAAGTACACTCGAGTCCAGGGTTGCTGAATCTTAGTATCTCCGAGTTCAAGCTACATTGATCCCATGTTAATCCCCTTGGAAGGAATCTACAAGTTTCGGGCAGCTCCATCTCGTGGTATACCTCCTCGCATACCGGACAGAAGATCTCTGTTATGCTCATGAAGCACATTTTGCCTATGTTCCGGTTGTTAAGGAGTGTTTGTTAGTAGACTTACCGTTAACGTCAGACCGAAAGCTGCTGCTTTTTATAGGCAATGTATGACAGTGCGTCCCCAGATGTGTCACAAGCAGACCCCGAGTAGCGTCACTGACATCTTGACAGGTGTGATAAAGAAGGCCGCCCTGTTGTCACTTAACCACCATCTTCATCCTCCGTTCTCAAGTGTCTTTCCAGGTTAATCACGGAAAGACAGGAACAATCACGCAGAATCACATGTTTCCATGCATCAGTCTACGCCGCGCGCCAAGACTGCCATAACTAGCCCGCTGTGACGATGTGCCAAAACGGACATATGTGCCGCTGTGAGTAAGCACTAAGCCACCATAAATAGGCTTATCATATAAATATCCGATGCCCTCTACTGAACCACAGAGCTTTGACTTAATCTACAAACCTTAGGGATACCAACCAATATTTTTCAAAATGGGAGGTACTGTATCTGTACCCATTGACCGCAGCCGGTCGCTCAAGGTCATCGGCGCAGGCTATTCCAGGACAGGAACACTGTCTATGGCTATTGCCTTAGAACAGCTACTAGAGGGACCAGTAATGCATGGCGGATCCCAGCTCTTTGGCAGAGAAGACGGTAAGGCTCTATCCCTATCACCTTCAATAGCGACTGACGATAAGAGCCTATGTCAAGCTCTAGGTGGAAGTCTTCGAAGCCCGCCACGATCGACCCAAACTACTTAAGCTTCTGGAAACGGTGACAGCTGGCTTTGTCGCTATCACGGACGCGCCTGGTAATTGTTTTGTTGAAGAGCTTCTTGAGATCTATCCTGATGCAGAGGTCATTTGCGTCACACGCGACAGAGAAAAGTGGTGGGCGAGCTGGGAAGCTGTGTCCAAAATGGCTGGAGCTGAGTTTCTCAACATCTTCCTGATGCCCGTTCCCGGAAAGAGATGGTATCCGAAGCTCGTCACTCAGTTTCTCGAACAGTAAGAGCGCCAAATTGTCGCATTTGCTGCATCACTGACGGACTTTAGGCAAAATGAGAAGTTTGGCCCAATGACATCAGGTAAGCTCATTTTGTTAGAAGAAGGATTATTGCTGATTAACCAGCGCGACTCGATGAACACAACGAATACGTCAGAAAGGTTACTCCGCCGGATAAATTCCACATGATGGAATTGAGCCAGGGTTGGGATCCGTTGAGCAACGCACTGAAACTGCCTACGCCCGATACGTCGTTTCCAAGGGTCAATGATGCCGATGCTGTGAAGGGATTGGAATTACAGATACTCAAGGAAGCTGGCATTCGGTGGCTCATGATCATTGGTTTGCCTGTCATCATGACTATTATAGCGTGGCACGTTTTATATGGATCAGATTAGTTGGCGGCTACCTGAACTTACTCCAAAGTCAAGAGTCAGATAACTGGTCTCTAAAAAGGGATTGGATTTGATGATTCTTTTGTGTATCCAGTGAAAATACTGGGAAAGTCAGAAACCAGTTTGCAGAACACCGTATCATTATTAAATAGCTTAGGTACGACTTGATGACTGACCTTCAAAAACCTTAAATAGATAAATGGCTTAGGTATCTTGTGCTATTTTAGACATGCTCTTAGCCCATTTTACTTTGGAAACGTAGACCCTACAGGACATTTCTTCTGTTACCCAGCTGCCCCATCAGATAACTCCTATCATCATACAGTGTGCATGGCCGTCTTGACAACTGAAAAGCAATATCCCAATTGTAATCCGTGTTTACGCCTTGCGGGCCTTCTGATCTTCGATGCATTCGATGTCGGTAGCCTCGACGGCCTTATCTGACTGGGTATCCGAGTACTTCTCAAACCCCTCAGAAATCTCCTCGAGGGACCGGTTCTAAGAACAATTAGACCAAAAGTACTTGTAAGCAGAGAAGCGAGAGAACATACCTTGGTTTCGGGGAACATGAAGAACACGGTGAGAAAAACAATGCCGAGCCACACACAGTAGACAATGCAGTACTTCCATCCCAGATTCTGGAGTCCAATTGGGTTGACGAACTGGTTGAAGAAACTGGCTCCCTTGATAGATCCCATGAGAAGAGCAATGCCCTTGGCGCGGATGTTGAAAGGCAGGATTTCAACTGGGTACGCGACAGCCAAGGGGTTCCAGCAGATGTTGTAAGATGAGGCGAAGAAGATGACACAGGTGAGGATACCGGCCCCAGTAGCCTCTGACTTGGTTCGTGCAAACACACTGCCAGTGATAGTCCATGCAATCAAGCCGGCCATCATGCATGCGGTAGCAACAACGAAAAGAGGTCGGCGTCCAACACGGTTGACGAGATTGGCACCGGTCATTGCGACGATCATGTTCCAGATCTGAAGAATACCGTTGATGAGAGTGATGTCTTCCTGAGAGTTGATGCCGATGGATCGAAGGACTGGGGCGATGTAGTAAGACTAGAGACTTGTAAGTATGGGTCAGACATCACCGGTAAAGGGACTTGCCCACGGGCAGGACATGACAACTTTGACGAGGGACGCTAGTCATGGTAGGGACTTGGGCGGGTTCATGATGTCGGTATCAGCGCCGAAATGCGAGCATCTGCGGGAGACAGGTATAGATGGACCGAAAGGTCGGGGTGGGCATGGCCGAGCTCGCCTCGGGCAAGGATAGCAGTGTTGGGCATAGTGTCAGGTTGCGATTCGAGGAGCTTGTGTGCAACGAAGAGGGCGTCGTGGTGTCGCTCGTATAGGTAGGGATTTCTTGATTTCGCGGATTGAAAGGTGTTGTCGCGCGGCATTGTTGAACAAGTTCCTGATGTACTGATTCACAAATATTAATCGGCCGTCTAAATAGAATGAAGAAACGACTTTACAGTTCTCATACGCTTAGGCGCGACTCCTCCCAGAACGGCTCCATCTCCGTGTCGGTGGGGGATGTCTTGGATTGAAGTATGGCTTCCTTGCGTAGGTAGGGTAATCGGCGACATAGGTTGCTCCAGACTTGCTAAGAGCAAAAGGTCGGATATCAAAAGTGTTCCAAGCCCATCCTCTGACATTGTATGGGGGTCCTTTGGGATCGAGGGCAAGATAATCGTGGTAGTCTAATGCACCATGCTGTGAAAGCCACTAACGCTGCAGCGCCAGGTGTTGTAGCGATTAGCCAAGGGCCCTGGGAAATGGTGCGTTATAGGACAGCTTTGTTGTGTTGTAAAGTAGCCACGGTGACGAATTGTTAGGGTGGTCGTCTCAAGGCTTGAGGATAAAGGTTCGAGGTCATGTTTCTTTATATACTAGGTATCTACCACGGTGCTCATGCCCTGGAACTTATCAAGGCGTTCATTGGGAACAGTCCATTGATCGCCAACGGAACATGCGAACCATTATTGCACCAATTTGGGCTTAGCGTGTTCGTCAGGTATCTCGTACCCTGTAACTTTTCCGACTCGGATTTGCCGACTACCCCACCTCACTCAACTCACCCGAGACTCATGTCCATTACCATCATGTTGTCTCCGATCGCGGAATACCTAGCAACCAACCATCTATAAGATAGATTCCTGGAAACTGTTCATATGCGCATCGCCATGCTTCCAGGTATTCTACAACGCCGACTCTTCCATACCAGTCCCATTGCAAAGATGACCATTCAACGTCTTGTCCGTTTCGTGTCCAAAGATGATGGCGCAACATATTACGGTGCCGCAAACGAAACACTGCAGAAAGCAAAGGCGCTCAGCTCCGGCAATCCCTTCTCCCCCGAGACTAAAGTAGACAACCACGAGCATGAGGTTGAAAAGCTTCTATGTCCTGTTGATATTGACCATGCGCGCTCGGTTGTCTGCATTGGTCTGAATTACACCGACCATGCCGAGGAAGCCAAAATGCCGATTCCCAAAGTACCTGTCGTCTTGTGAGTGTTCACCTCCGACTTTCGGTCCCGGGTTCAGCGTTACGCTTTTGTGTTACGATTCTGACAAATATTCCAACCCAGCTTTAAACCGGTGACGGCGCTTACAGGTCCCTATGACGACCTCGTCCTTCCACGTACCTCATGGGAAAAGGGAAGACTAGACTACGAATCGGAGCTGGTAAGAGTTGCCCGTTTGATAAAACGGATTGATCTTTAACATAGGCATTAAGGTCATCGTGATTGGAAAGAAGGCCTCGAGGGTCTCCAAAGATAACGCGCTGGACTACGTGTTTGGATACACAGTAAGTCATCACGTTAGCAATAGCTAAAGACAGAGTACTGACAATACAAGGCTGGAAATGATGTTTCAAACAGAGCATGGCAACTTGAGCCTCATCTAGGCGGAGGGCAATGGTGCTATTCAAAATGCTTCGACTCCTCAGCCCCCATCGGACCTGCCATCGTCTCCAAGGACATTCTTGGATCTGCAGTCGGCCTTGGCATTCGCGGCACACTCAACGATTCTCGACTGCAAGACGGCAACACCAACAATATGATCTTCTCAGTGGCCGAGATTGTATCGTTCTTGAGTCAGGGCATGACTCTTCTTCCTGGTACGTTTAACACCTGTTTATGTCCTTACAACAGCCTCTAATAGTCGGTCAGGAACGTTCATCTTCACCGGGACACCGGCCGGTGTTGGATTTGGCAAGAGGCCACAAATCGAGATGAAGGAGGGTGATATTACAAGGGTGGAGATTGACGGTATCGGCAGTATTGCTAACAAGGTAGTATTTGAGCAATAAGTGTATCACACAGGACTTGAATAATGTAAACAGCAAGTGACCACTCTTGAGGTATCTGTTGAATCTTTGTCCATAGAGGTACCTTGCTCCACTATACGGTTGAATAAATGAAGGTTTATGACAAAGAGAAATAACATGTTAATACGATAGGGTGTCTTACATATCCTCAAAAGCCAGGTGATGGTTGTTAATATTATCTGCTGTCACCTAGTTCGAGATAAAGACAGAGTTGACGTAGACCATAGCAGCTCCACTACCAAGGCAAGAAATTGTGATGCAAAAGTCTGTCCTATATGAGTCTGCTTCGACAGTGGTGAGTACTCTTTGCCAGGAGCTACTCATACTACCACTTGCCGACAATGTTTCTGAACACACTTGTTGATCTCCGAGATATGCATCAAGTCTGCAAGGCCAGCTACCTCGAGCGCTGATTACAGCATAGTACAATTGTACAGTGTAGGGAAGAGTGCCACTGGGAGCCGATAAGAGCTGTTGAGATATACCGGCGAACGAACTCATGCCTCCTTTTCTGTCGCTTGCTACTTCCAGTGCGATACAGCCGTCGTCCTTGCTGCTGTCATCGCTGAAGGAATTAGCCTGGCGATGCTGCTCAGGAGCCCAAAGGTCATGATCTAGCTCTTCATGGTGAAGTGGTAATTATTGCCTGGATTTGAGAAGCCATCTTAGAAGCAGGAAGGATAGGGTGATGGCTTGGGATATTGACGGCGTTAGTTGAGGCATACAGGATGCCGGTTGCAGATGATACAATGCTGTTATCAAGTGTCCAAAACATCAAGGGCAACTGAAGTCAGTAATGTTAAAGTCAATAACTTCCGGCGACTCGTAGTGTCTGTGCTTGCGGTCCAAATTCCAGCCGTAAGGTGAGACATCACTCCAATATTCCCCAGAAGGACGGTCGAAGGACGAGAAGTATGCATTACGTTATGCTCTCTTTGACGGGAAAAAATGCTCCTGGTCAGCCAGCCACACTTCATGCAAGGAATCGAGTTCGTATAATCTGTGTCAAGTCACCGGAAATTAGGTGGTTTATGGACGTGCACTCAGCCAGCACATCATTTCCTGGAGAAATGGGATTATGGTTATAAAGCTTCATTGCAAAGACACCTAACGAGGAAGCGGAAATGATGTTTCGCATTTATCTAATCTAGCACTCGTTTATGTCTTTGTAACGACCGGATCCAAGTCGGATCTTGTAGCAAAGCCGATTCGCTTCTCCCCTGTGTAGTCGAAGACGGTGACCATATTGTCAATAAATATTCCACCCAGGATCCAGGTATACTTCTTGCTTCCAAAGTTCATATACGTGACAGGGCTTCTCAGAGAGTCTGAGCCAGGGGCCGGGCCCAAGGATAGGTCTTGCTTGTTGAGCCTATACGTAGCTTCACTCGCCGTGTCTCCAAAGGTGAACGAGAACTCGCTTAGTCCACCGCTGGGGTAGGTCACAATTCCGCTATTTGCTTTGCCTTGGATAGCCTTTGCTATACCCTGACAGTAGTCCTCAGTCGTCGTGAGGTATGAACTACCTGTATCGACAAGGGCCAATTGGTTTTCGCAAATGACCACGCCGTTAACGGTGACCTTGTTGAGGCGTATTACCCAAGCTCTGTACTGTTCTGCTAGCGCGGGACACCAGGTTATCCCGTTGTGATATGCGTCAGGTAAATTGCCAATCACTAGCCACCCTCGGTCTCGTGTCTTCTCACCATCCGGTTTCACCGTCCCAAAAGGCTCGGAACGAGGTCCAATCATTGCAAAAGAAGCTCTTTTGATCATGCCACTTTCCATCAAATGGACTACCAAGGTTCTGTGAAATGGTATAGGTGAGTTCTCCGCCGAAAAGCCGAGACCCAGAATCCCCAGCGGTAGAAGATTTTCCCGGGGAGCGATTTTAGCAGCTCCAAAGACCTGCGAAGTCTTCAATCCGCCAATTCCGACTGTAGCCTCGAACAAGGAGAATGCGACTTTCTTTCCATTTCCATATAGAATCTCATATGCTTTGGATCCTTCTTGAAATCGTGCGGCGTCTTCGATAGTGAGGTCCACGACTGAGCGGCCGGGTGGGACTTCCTGACTGAATTGGATGCGGCTCTGGGCCCAAAGGATGCTTGAACCACTGTCGACGGTCAGAGAGACCTGGTTCTGTGGACTCGATCCAAAGTTGACGTTAACTCTCTGTCACGCAAACGTCGGTTAGCTTCAATTCCTTTCTCATTTCCGGGCAGACAATGTACGTAGTTCGTAGGCTGTTTCTCATTCTTGACGTCGCTCTTAAGCTCCAACACAACGCACTCCACACCTTTCTCGCTCTCGTTGATCTTCGCGCTCTCTTTGTTTCGGCGTTCCTCGTCCCAGGTCGTGTCTCCAACAGACATGGCAGGAGCAGGATAGTCTTCCAGCACATAGTGGAAACCATTGGCCGGACTCCAGTTTCGCTTGGCATTCTTGCTGATACCGGCACCCCCAAAAGCAATAAAGACGTCGAAGCTTCCCGGTGCATCGCTGATGTTTTCTTCGTCAGATGAGTAGTCTGAAGAGTTGATGTCGACTTTTGTAACGCCTTCTGGAAATTCTGCGTCGACGAGGCGACGGACTTCGGCTTTGGCTTCCTCCATCTTGCAAGAAATAAATGCAGGTTGGGATACGGCGCGAAAAACGTTGCGGAACAGAGGTGGGAGATAGCTCTGTATAAAGTTAGAACAGGGGAGGCAAAGAGAAGAACACTATTGACGATACGAACATGCGGTCTTTGGTGACTCAACAGTTCTCACGACTGGGTCGGTTTCGACATGCGGAGAAATGGTCCGATGTCTCAGAAGGCGAATGTTAGGATCCAATCTCGACTCCGGCAACCCCATGTCCATGTGGTCAGATGGTGGTAGGTTTGGGTCTAGATCGAGTCCTGCTACAAAGCTGAAAACCCAAGCTGACTTCTATGACACGTTGTACTGGCCGTTAGCAATTGATATCGGTGCATTCCACGAGGAGACATTCCTTAGTGCGGTAGATAACCAAAATCTGACTTGCATAAGTGATCTCGAACGAGATCTATTAAAAGTTCCGCGCATATCATTTGGACAGCGGTGGTTGAAATGGCTAGAAAGGTTGAGGCGGATTGGTCAACATGATGCGGGGGCGTTGACCGGTAAGATTTCAGCCAGCCACTTCGCTGCACAAAGGTCCAGAACGAACAAAGTCAGTTCACATGTCTCAACAAACATGATCTCAACTACAAGTGCTGATGAACAGCCAGACCTATTCTCCAGAATACAGCGCTGTTCACTTGTTGTTCACATAAGTCTGAGAACATCCCACCAGGACAAAGCCTGTATGCTTGTGGCCCTCTCAGCTCATCCGACAACACTTTTTCCTTTGCAGCCTGGCTGAACCGTGGAAATGGCGGCACAAGAAGCTTTATCTAATGCTGCGGCATTCACTCAAGAGCAACTCTCTACTCTATTCAAACCGCCATACACCTACGAGGCTGCCAAGAAGTCCACTGGCTCGGCTGAAAATGCGCCCATCGATAATCTCCAGGACCATGAGTTTGTCGACAATAGCCTGGACGATGATCGGTTCTTCGAAGGTACTGGCCACCAATCCTCATACTCGTCGTTCTATCTAACCTGACTTCTCAGCTGCCGAGCACGAATCCGTCGTCTTCGGCGTCAAGCTCCGAAACATCCACGGCGTAGAGATACCCGCCACAGACCACGAGACTTGGAGCGTAAAGGCTTCCGATGGCAACTGGGGAATCTTCTTCCCTCTGAAGGAGGTAAAACTTACCTTTGGCCGTATTATCGCACTAGCAGGCGATTTCTACAGTTCGCACATGGACGACAACAGAACGCCCGTCTGCGGCGCCTTTTTCGCCGAGAAGCTCAGCTTGGATAGCCCAGAAGGTTGGAAAGCGGCCGTCG
Organism: Fusarium multiceps; assembly: GCA_028416715.1. Taxonomy (NCBI): domain Eukaryota; kingdom Fungi; phylum Ascomycota; class Sordariomycetes; order Hypocreales; family Nectriaceae; genus Fusarium; species Fusarium multiceps. The sequence continues at coordinate 83,126 of JAQPZZ010000064.1, read as the reverse complement.
CGCGTTTCAAAAGCGCTGTCAAAAGTCTCAAGGATGATACTGATAGAAACCTTGTCACCATTGGCGACTTGATTGACTTGGAGAAGAAAGGTACTGAGGAGGCAGAGAAAGAGATCGAGAAAGGGGATGGTTCGAAGGACTTGCATACGATTGCTAACGCATACCATGATCATGGATGCGGCATCCCCACGAATCCAGCTTGGATCAAGGCCACGATTGGGTGGAACAATCCGAAGTCAAGCTTGTATGCTTGGCTGTCTTTCATCAACGCCGATCACTTTGTGAGCAACTGCAGCCTGGTCATATGTGGGAGTGCTAATATATCATAGGGTGATGATGCACTCGCGGCATACAAGGTCGGACACTCTGTAGCTATGGATCTCGCCCGAAATGCAGGTGCCAAAACCTCCGATTCTGAGAAAGCAAACGGTTTGCAGGATGCGTACATGCATGAAGGTATGAGATCTGAGTGATTCTCTGCTGGCTTGGCCCAACACTAATACTGCTGTAGCCTTTTGTCTTCACTACCTGACCGATATGTTTTCTTCGGGACATCTTAGAACCCCAAGACGTCAAATCCATAACGATAGCTACAACGAGCAGAGCATCGCCGCCACTTCCGCAATCATATCTAAGGAAACTCCGATCTGGGACTTCCAGGCAAACTACGTATATGTCTCAGTCACGTCTGGTCATCTTCACCTACTTACCTCTCACTAGATGCATGATAACGATTCGGATACTGGACTTCTTGTGCAGAACCAGCTCGGTCAGCAATGGCTATGCTATGGTGAGTTAGTACAGAGTTGCTGTGATGGCTATTAACTAATTTGCAAAAGGCGATAAACAGTTCAAAGAGTCTTGGGATATCGTCAACCGGGCTAGGATGTAGGATCACCTGCTATTAACTGCCAGCTTTGAGCTAACCTATTCATAGTAAGAACTGCATACAAGCATCAGTCGACGAATTATACGAAGCTTTCCTGAGGCAGACGACCAAAAACCCGGCAGACTTCAACGCCGTGAAGCAACTTCCTACCCCAATGTTGGCAGCCGCTAAAGGTCCTTCGACGACGTGGAAGACGCAATGGGGCGGCTATGACATTCACAACCCCGCCCCACTCTGGCAAGTCAACTCAGAAGATGACAAAAACGCCTGGACGATCCGCGCGAACGTCAACGACCACTCCGTCTTCGGCAGGAAGCCTGGCACTCTTCGCAACATAGGCCTACCTGTGGAGGCAAGCAAGGAATGCTATGCAGCCCGGGATAGTGAATTCCGGACCAAAGGTTCAGCGCCTTTGGCTAAGCCGATTGAAGGGTTGACCAGTGGAGGGTTTCTTCAGATTCAGGATCTCGCTCCTGATGGTGCACGTCTGCAGACCTGTGTCAACGTTTGGGGCCCGGTAGTTGTGGGGATTTATGACCGAGAGGGTAACGTGGAAGATAAGGATACCTTCACTCTGCGAAACAGAATGGTCAGCTTTGACAGCTACGAGACCAAAGACTCTATCCAGCCGCTTCAGTGTGTCAAGTGGCACGACAAGGACGGGTTGGTCGTCTATCGTCTTATGATCCAGCAGAAGGCAGGCAAACAAGCCGTCACTCTTTCCGGGTGGAAGGTTAAAGACTCGTCTGGCAATGATCAGGTCAAATTTGATACTGACAAATCTTGGGCTTTCGAATCTACCAATCTCTTCAAAGACTCCCCAATCACGGAAGCCTCCACACACCCGAACCTGATACGTGCTCTTGCAGGAAGCTTCAAGGGTCAAGCTGATGTCGATCTGGCGCTTCTCAGATTTAGCACAAGCGGTCCAGTTGAGGTCAACCTCATCTCCAAAGAGGGCAAGGCCAGGGCAGGCCAGACACTGGCAGATACCAAGGGAGTCTACAACTATGTCAAGACTCTGAAGTCTGGGAACTCCGATCAGGTTCTTTTGGCTTCATTTCAGGATGGTGGTGCTGGAGCCACGAAGATGGCACTAAACGTTGTTAACCTGGCTGGTGATGCACCAGCTGTCACAAAACATGAGGCCACCATCCAAGTATCTTCTCAGTCATCCAAGTCGGTCCTTGTAAGTTTTCAAGTCCCCATGGCTCGCACTCTAAAGTTCTATTTACTAAACCTTGACGATACAGGTCGGCGACATGCGAAAGACTGGCAAGGACCAGATTATCGCTCTCTTCGACAACCCGACTGACCTTGTCGTCAGCGTGAACGAATACGAGTCAAACACTATTTCTGAGATCGCCCAGAAGCATGTTCCTCAAACCATTTCTAATCTGCCACTCATCCGACCATTCTTCCATGCACTCATTCCCTCTGAGGACCGAGCATCCCCCAACAGTTTATCCATCCTCCAAGTCTCGCTCCACGAGTTCAACCAGAAGCCCCATTTCGTCTTCCGTCTCACAGATACTACCACCTGGACCACCAAGACGTCAACACCTGTTAAGGACCGACTTGCTTCAGACCCGCATTACTTCCACATCAAATGGATCCGCTGCTCCCGAAAGTCAGACTTTGATCTCAACACCTCCAATGCCGTTCTCGAAGTGTTCTCTTTCTACGGCGTGCTTGGTATCCGTCTCTTCGCGCCGATCAGTGAGAAGAAGTTAGAGAATTATCAAGAGATCGGTATGCTGCAGTATATGGGACAGACGAGTGTTGGGACTGGACTGGGTTGCGAAGGTGATTGGGGTAATGGCATTCTGACATGGGGGTCTAAGGAGAATGACTTTGTCGACTTTGTGGCATGGACGCCTGGTGCGAGTGGGTTGTCTGGAGAGGGAAGATGGGGCATGTCTGCTGCTGATACCGAGAGGCCTCTTATCAAAGGCTGGGATGTTGAGCATCGTCCTGGTTACAAAGCGTGAGATCGCATAACGCATTGGCCTCGGCACTGCTGATTATTCTCTAAAACTTAGGCTACTATAATAAAGTAGACTAAATGCTGCTCTCAACTTGCATAAAGTGTCTAAAGTATCTCGTCTTTACACTCTTAGAGGCTGATTCTTCTGGCACCTGGAGACTGAGGCCTGGTCTATTCGCTCACGCCCCATGCGAGTTAAAGGCTGTAGTTAGCCTTTACCCTTGCCCTAGATATTGTCCCAATCCCAACGCGTTTCGGCCTCAGTAGTGTACCACCCCGGGTGGTGAGGATGCGCCAACTTCGCAGCCAGTTCTTGAGCCTTGTTCTCAATCTGTCCAAGTTTATGCGCCTGTCGCACGCAATCAACAATCTTCTCACAGCGATCCCATATTCTCTTTCGGTTTCGTATGCCGGGCATTTTAGTTATCCTCGGGTTGAACAGTACCCATGTTCGTCTCCAATCGGCCTTCGGAGAGGGATAGGTCGCGGAATTGTCGATCCACTTTCCTACACCGACTCGGAAATCATGCCATGCTTGCGATAGAGCTGCCAGCTTGTCTTGGTACGGCACTTCGATCTCGTTACGACGTAGGGTGTTGATAGCTCTGACTGCTGTACCAACTTCTTCCATCTCTGGGAACTCTGCAATGATTTCCTCCCACAGGCGTGTTTCGGATGCTTCATCTTCTAGGCCGACTGAGAGGGCTGGTGGTGGGATTCCCATGGGGCAAATAGGATCCCAAGCCACAGGTTGATACGGTGATTCTGGGTATTGGTTCCCCTCGGATACCTCCCACAGCCACTTCATCTTCTTGAGCACGTGTGCTTGGAACTTGGGCTGAGTAAGGTGGTACATTGTTCGACAGGTCTTAGCGACAGCGTTCAGATCTGAGGGCTTGAGTGATCCGAGGATCAGATCCATCATCTCGGGGGGTAGATTTAGCAGCTTTGCGTGAGTTTGCGCAGATCCTTCAGGGACTGTCAAATTCAAGCACAGCTCCAGAGCATTTCCAATACCAGGAATCTCGACTGGATTGGCAACGAGCCATTCATCTCCAGAGAAGTGATGCCATGGATAATACCATACTTCACGGGCTCCAGAGACTTCAGGTACCAAAGCAGGGATCTTGCTCTGACTGATCCCGTACCCATTCGGGTTATCTTCTATTTCCCGCCAATGCCAAAGTCCGTCGAGGTTGGCATGGCCTAATTTGCGAAAGGATGTCTTTGCATATATGTCAAGACAGTAAGAGTGAACGGCAATTGGGAATGTTTCGTCGGAGTCCTGCCTCATGATTAGTTCGATCTCCAACACCATGTGGGGAGACTTACGATGACTCCATTATTAACGCATTCCCAGGAAGTCCTCAACTCTTGTACACCATGTCTCGAAGGATAGAATGACCGCCACGCAGACCAGTGATTACCCTGCGCGGCATTCGAACCATTTGTCTCTCCTGAAAGAAAGAACAGGCTATCCTTCTCCAGCAGTTCATCCTCAGCTCCGAGTTCCCAGTTCGCCCGCTTGGGGATTATGAGACGTAAACTGCGGCAGTTCTTCATTTGCTCGACACTCAACACATGTCCGTTGATGCCTCGTAAACTCTGGCATGATGGTGAGGCGATGTGTTCACGCGGAATTTTGCGCCCATCTTGTTCGGGGAAGTCACAGAGAACAGGATCTTCTCGTGCTCCTGTGTAGAAGACCTTGTTGTTGTACCACGTCCCATGGGGAAGCCTCTCAGGCCGTGGTTGGTTGCATAGATTTGAAACAGAATACAGTCCGGTTGAATAGTCGTGGTCTTCTATTGTTTCAGATGAGCTGTCATCAGAGTCGTCCTCAGCTCCCGAATCATACTCGAGGGGTTCGCTATCCGTGCATGACTGGTCATCAGGAAACCAGTCAGGATCATCGGAGTCGTCATCCTCCGGCCAGATAGGGAGCGTATCCCACTCAAGAACCTGGGGATCAGCCGGTGTTCGATCTATAGTCGTGCAGTCTTTGCAGTCTGCGTCCTCCGCCACATCATTAAAAGGATACTTCATCCAGCTAACATAGTTTGCACCGTCTATGTTCCACGCTGCACTTGGCGGCTCGTTGGGCGTGCGGATACGTGCAATAGCCATGTCAACACCGCATATTTGACAGTGGAAGGAAGGAGCAGCCATCGTGTACAGGCAGAAAAAGTAAACAGGATGACTTGGGCTTCGTGTAGAGAACTTCCTGCCAGAAGGGAAAGTGGCTAAGATATACCACGACCTCACGTTTTTGAACAGGCACCCAGCGTGAACAATGTTGAAGCAGCTCTAGGCAGTCATAGAGCTAAACTTATCCGAGATTGCCCAACGGGTTAAGGATTCTCCGCCCCGATAGAAGATTTCTGGTAGCTATCGCGTTCTTCGTAATAGTAAATTGCTTTGTGATTATCTAATTATGATATGCAGTATTTAGTCGTGTATATTTGGGGCCAATCCGCACTACGAAACAGTGACCTCGGTGGTCTTTCTGATAACGAGTCCCTCAACATCCATATCCTCCAATTCCGTCTCCGAAACACCTGATCTAGTTGATCCATCCGGCTGAACAATTTGTTCTTGTGAATTATTTCCCTCTGGGATAGGGTCGTTTCCGCCATACATCTTAGAAGCATAGTTGGACTTTGTGGTAGTGTAACATCTTGTTTGGGTGTTGATGCCGTAGCGAGTAGGGTTGCCGGCCTGATCACTGTGGGTATAGATGGATCGGTCCTCGTTGAAGCGCAATTTGGAAGCAAGGGTATCGAAACTAGTGGCAAGGTTAGCTTTGTCAAGAAGCGAAGGGCAGAATAAATACTAAAGAACGATCGGGTAGAGACAAAATAGGGCGTAGAGGAATCGATCGAGTTGACTAGCAATATTGACGGCCTTTTGTCCCGGCGTTTGGAAGGGGTGGATGATAGTTCGAACGACTCCAATCAAAGCCAAGAAAGCAACACGCATTTCAGTACTGCGTGTGAGATATCGCAAGAGACCGACTTTCAGTGCCGCATTCATACTCGAGTTCTTAGCGGAAGCGAAAATGACAACAAGGAAATAGGCGCTAAGACATTCTGAAATAGCCATGAATGTGAAGTATCCGATATGAAGGTAATTGATGATGACTTCGTACTCGTGCACGCCTTCGATCAAGAATTTAGCGCGGTAAACGGCGATGAAGACTCGGGAGATGGCGGTTAAACCCATCAGAGTCCAAAAGACGATACTGAAGATGCGCCATTGGGTCGGGCGGAGGACTCGTTCGAGGATGATATAACTATAAAGCAATAGACTTCCTTCTTGTAACTATTGAGCGGGTAAGTAAGCGCGTCAGCTATATCAATTGAGGTAACCGTACCAGCCAGAAGAAGTCAGCAAAGACGGCGGCGACCACCTCATTGACAAGAGGGTGATCGTTGTAGTACACATAATAGCAAAGACCGTTCGCGATAGCACCCGCAGCAGAGGAAAAGATTGGTACAGCAGCCAAGACAGTGAACGTGGTGATTTCGCAAACCAGGATACCGAAGAAGACATTCACCAGACAGATGGTGCTGAAGATGGACCAGCACACCTCGAAGTAATCCATGGCGAACTAACCGATGCAGCTATCGCCGCGAGGTGACCAAAAATGTGACAGTACAAATAGAAGGAACCAAAAAGGAAGAGAGATCGACTTTCGATAACGTACCTGCGCTGATCTTATGTCCGATTCCTCGGGACCTTCCGCTGAGGTAGGGAGGGACTACACTATGAATGGTTTTCCGCTAGATCCTTCGTTTACAGGGGTTAAAGTTTAGTCTAGATCCAGAATTTAGCTCTGGCCTCTTGATGTGGGTGGGCTGAGGTGATAGTGACACCAGCTGACTGTCGTCCACTAACGTCATTCAGAAGTGGGTAGCTGGCGTTTCATCCCCGATGCATCAACTTTAGCTGGTATGTGTCTCAGTCTCGAGCCGCCTTTTCACGTCTGGACTTTTCGATCAACACTGCTGGAAAGACCAGACGAAGATGAAGCTTTCTTTGCATGTCTCGTCTTCGCATGGCATGTGAGACAGCAAGGATACCAATCCTGTTGGGTCACTTTTATTACCTGAAAGGATTGGACCCTGCATGGAAGAGGATCAAGGTCGTCGCATCATTTTGGCTCATCATTAGAGTTTACACTAGTAAACCTCCTGTGCCAGTCCTAAAGTAGGCCCTAAGACACAAAGCATCCCGGTGTCCAACCGGATGGCTTGCTGTGGCGCATTCCATGACTCGGTTGATCACCAGAGCTGGCGGCCGTTTGCGGAAGCGAAAAACGGTTTAGTGGATGGAGTGGAATCTCCGGGGAAAGGAAGACGAGAGACCGTAAATGGTTGTGTCATTCGTTGGGTCTATTTGATAATAGCTTGGTTGTCGCTGAGATTGCACAATCTCATTGACTTGCCGAGTCCTTATCCGACTGGATATTTGTCGGCTTTATAGCTTTGTACAGCGATACCCCAACTTTGTCGCGACCTATCAGGTCGCCTAATTATCGGTATATCGAAGGTCAGGTCATGGTTTGTGTCAGTAGTTGCGAATACCTTCTCGAAACAAGAATCTCGTGTCATCAGTCATTTCGCAGGCGCAGAAAAGTGGTTCTTCTCGAAGCTCTCGGCTCCGTACGTCCGAACACCACGGAATGAAACCGCCATCATCCGATGTCAATATTAATCGCGGAGGCGCCGCGATGCAAACATGCATCTGTTAGATAACAAAAACCTCCATGGCTCCACGTGGTTGAAGAAAGGGGAAGGACATGAGCCGAAGTTTTAGGTGCAGGGGTTCAATAATCCCCTGATTTTTATCGTCTCCTCCTCCGCAAAAACAATTCCGGGGGTACACTGGGGATTTGGTACGAGTCAGTGTTTAAACCAACGACCCGGTTCAAAAGACAGGAGACATCCGAGGATGAACCATTGATGGCCGAAGGATTTAGCTGTTGGCCGGTGTCGTGTAGATCGATCTGTTGATGCGAAAATAGATCGCAATGTCAATCAGTTGCGACATGGATAGCTCTTGGCGATGCGCCCGCAATTTGAACGCATCAGCGAGACGTAGCATGGTCTTTGCGGCGTAAATCTTTAGGCCATGGCGATATCCAGAGAAAATAAAATTGGACTGTCCAAGAAAAAAGAAGGAAATAAAAAGAGATGGCAGCTCTACGGGGAATTAATTGATGAATGGGTTGACTCGAATGTGGTAAGCGATTGATGGAGGTGGTGCGGAGGTAAAGCATGGCCACAGGGCAAGCTGGGTAGGCTAGATAGATTGTAAAAGCAAGTGGCAAAGTAAAGCGACAAAAGCAGCTTGGCGCAGTGGAAGCGCGGTATGTTTACTCGAATCTTGTGTACAAAATTCGCACTAACAATTCCTCAGCCGGGCTCATAACCCGGAGGTCACTGGATCGAAACCAGTAGCTGCTAGCTACGGATATCTTTTTTTGCTGTTTTTGCATCTGTCTTGCGCTATTGGCAATAAAACTTTGGGCTTCTAGAACGTTATTTTATTGGTTTCCTCTTTTGCTTTTGATCTTGATGATTTATGGTAGGCGATGCGACGGACGCAATCGCTCTAGCTGGGCCTAGCAGCTGTCAGTTTAGGTGAGCGCGTCGTTTAATGGTCAGTGCACGTCTCGTCAGACCACTTTCACCGTCGCATTGACATCTGGAAGCTAAGACCTAAACATCAAAGCCAGAAGACCCTTATTTCCGGGCGCGCGCTTCATGTCAACAATGTCAATAAATGCCACCAGCGCGACGGAACTGAGGCGCACATGGTTGTCGCGGTGGTGATGTAGTTCTGGTAGCTATCATATATGTTTTTTGCAACCCGCCATCCCAACAAGCAATAGCTATTCCTCCGTCTCGGAGATTCCCCGAATAGCTCAGCTGGAAGAGCGTTCGACTGTAATTGTTATATGTCATCGAAAGGTCACTTGTTCGATCCAGGTTTCGGGGAGTTGTTTTTTTGCTGTTTTTGTGTCTGGAAGTGGGTCGGCAGTGGGTGTCATGCTGATTCTAATTGGCTGCGATAGCTTCAATCGATAAAAACTTGTATCGATAAGCATGTTCTGTCCAGCACCTCGTTGTTCTTAGCAATATTTGTTCGTTCAGGTTATACAAATAATCCAATCGCTCTATCTAGAGATAGTTCTATTTCCGGAATGATTGTACTTCCTCTTATTCCAGGGTATTGAGCACTTTTGTACTAGTGCTTTTTCGTGGCTAGAATTTTACAACCCATTGTGTGTCCAAAACGTCTACGAACAGTAACAGCTGTCGGGTGAGCATGCGTGTTGCCTGATTCACCTCACAGAAAAACTAACAAAGATTATACTGAAAGTTGCTATTTTAAAATAATTCTCTAATATCTTGAGAACCTTTTCCTGAACTGACAACCACTCATCTCGGAAATCCCGAGTGGACAATTCACAGCTCGGATGTAGGGTAACTTCGCGTCCACGAGACTCACGCTAACATCAAGAACGCGGGGTAACATCGGGCCTTCTCAGTGGTCGGTGCATTATGAATCCGGGGAAGCGACGATCGTCGGGTCATTAACCACCGAAATTACGATCTCGAGCTTCGGCCAACATTTTTAGTCCACGGCAAGAGTAGCGCCAAGCGACGATGTGACTCCGCGATAGCTTCTTCCCTTCGATTAGATTCCGAGCCGAGGCGTACCGAGCCTAAGAACTGCCGATCAATGAGAATAAAACTTCAATGAATCTCTGATGAAGTTAGGGTGGGATAACAGCACGGGATCATTCGTCATGTTGTCAGGCTTGAAGCTTCTTGGTGTTGCCTTGCTGGGAGCAGCGGGTCTTGCTGATGCAACGTGAGTATTGACCTCTATGATAGAACTCATTGAAGAACTATGCTAACTCACTCCCAGCGCCGACAAGCCGTTCCTTCCTAAAGGCCTCGCCCTAGGCTCCAAACCCACATTCAAGACTGAAGCCTTCAAAAGCTTTACTCTCAACAAGAAAAACCCAGTGGCAGTCCTCGACTATGGTCACATTGTCGGTGGAGTCCCATTCTTCGACGTCAAGTCCCTCAGTGGACCTGCTCAGATCGAAATACGATACACTGAGGAATGGCGCGGCCTGAATGAGCCCTTCAGTGACGGCCCCCTCCTCTACGGCAACCAACTCAGCAACAACTTTCGCATCGAAACCCTCAACATCACAAAGACTGGCCGCTATAACGCGTTCCTCGCACAAGGTGGTCAGAGATGGGAATCTCTCAGACTTGTGAATAATGCGAGCATCAAGTTTGAGAATGTCGGGTTCCATGCTACCTTTCCTAACGTTGATCCCGATCAGGAGCCGGGCTTCTTTGAGTGCAGCGACAAGAGGCTCAATGAGATCTGGAAGGTTGGTGTACGAGGTGCGCAGTCTTCGTGCTTGGAGCAGGGTTCTCAACCTTCGTCGTGGCGTGTTGATTCTGAGAATGGTGCTTTGATTGAGTCGCTGAGACCTATCCAAAGTGAGAAGTCGCCTCTTGTAGGAAACCATACTTTGGAGTTTGAGACCAAAATACAGAGAGGCGGACTTTGGTATGGTGTTGTAAGTCATTACTCATCACATTGATATGTGGAAATACTGATCGTCAACAGGCTTGGGAAATCGGAAAAGGTGGTGGCATCGGTCTTCAGATCACCGGAGATTTACCTAAGGCGACCACCTTCAAGAACCACAACTACACCCTCTCCCCTCGCAACACCCTCCAAGTCACCTCTGGATGGGGCCAAGTCAACCAGACGACCCTGCCTACCTACCTTCTCAAGACTTTCGACCTGCCATTCCCTGTCCACGAGAACGAGTGGTACAAGATCCGAACAACGCTCAAGAACGGCCACCTCAGCGCTTACATCAACGACGCCAGAGTCTTTAACATGTCGCTGACTTCCTACCGCGTCTTATTCAGAGGTCAGATGAAACCCATCACACTGACTGGTCGCTTCGGTCTGGGTGCCTATCAGGACCAGAAGGCTTACTACCGTAATGTCAAGGTCCAGGACGATGATCTTGGAAAGGTCGTGTACGAGAGCAGTCTGACTTCCGACGATATTCTCGATGAGTATGGTGTCAGGGAGAACCTTTTCGCGGCTTGTCTTGATGGACCCAAGCGTGATCGTCTCATCTGGCTCGGAGACTACTACCACACCTCTCGCATCATCGGTGTCAGCACGTCTCGCTTCGACCTTCAGCGCGGAACCTTCGAGTCCCTTATCCCAACACAGAATGAGGAGGGTTTGTTCAGTATGAGCGCCCCTCTAGGATACCAGGCCAACATCACGATCTTCGCTGATAACTACGGCTTGGAGGATTACCAACTCCTTGGTCTCTTGTCGCTGTACTACTACATCCAATCCAGCAACGACTTGGACCTCCTTAAACAGGAATGGAAGTATTTCGAGCGTGTTGTCGACTGGTCTGTCAGCACCATCAACAAGACCGACGGACTGGTCCATCTCAATGGCGCCTTCACTGGTCCTGCCGAGTCCGGCTCTTCCGTTTCTTGCATGACAGCCCAGGCTCTGCACTCTATGGCCGAACTTGCCGAGGCGATTGGCAAGAAGAGCGCCATGAAGAAGTGGAAGCAAGCTGGCGATAAACTCATCGAAGCCATTCGCAAGAACCTCTGGAATGAGGAGCTTGGCGTTTGGAAGCTGTCGACCGCCAATGAGACCGACTTCTCCGTCAACGGTATCGCCTTCTGCACCACGAGCAAAGCAGCTAGCCGAACACAAGCCACTCGCTCCTTCAAGGCTCTGGACAAACTTGCTTTGGGACCAGGATATCTTGACAACACTCGTACAGACCCTGACGCACCTACCGCTAGCATCAGCCCCAACACCAACGGATTTCTCCTCCCCGCCCTCTTCGAGTCTGGCGCCGACAAGCGTGGCTCCAAGCTCATCGACACACTCTGGGGTCCTATGGTCGATAACATCAAGACTTCCAGCGGCGCAAGCTGGGAATACGTCCTTCACGACGGCAGTCCCGGTTTGGGTCTCTTTACCTCTCTCGGTCACCCTTGGGGTGGCGCAGCTACCTACGTTCTCACGGAGTGGGCAGCTGGTCTTCGACCCGCGGAGGGAATTGATGGGTATGGTTATAGAAACTGGGTTGTTGGACCAGAGTATGGTGTGTCGATGGGCTTGAACTATGCACATGGACGTCTGCAGACTGCTTTCGAGGGAAAGGTCGAGGTGACTTGGAAGCTTAGCAGCGACAAGAAGAACATGGCTGTGACTATTAAGGCGCCGAAGAAGACTAGTGGTGTCTTTAAGTTCAAGGGTACGGAGAAGAAACTGAGTGGGAAGGAGCAGTATGACTTCACTGTCAAGGTGTGAATTAAGAATGCTTAAATTTCTTGTATATAGCAGTGTCCTCTTCAAAATACCGAATTGAGCCGACTAGATGCGTAGTGTGGCGTCAGGGTGAGAGAAGAAATGGCCGTCGAGAACATAAGAGACGAAATAATTTGATCACCTTATGCCGGGTTTAGGCCAGCATTTAGGCTACTTTATTTCTGTACCCTACGCCTTAGAGGACAGTCTCCCCCATCACCACCACCCCTGCCTTCGGCCTTTTATCCTCCAGTCTATGCGAGAACCTCGAACCCGACCAAATCAGGCGCCCAGTTTCCAGAGGCTGAAGCAGTGAAAGTAACACTGTTGTTATCGCCCTTCATGAAGCCATCAAGAAGTATCATCATGCGGTCGCTCTCGAACCAATCACCTCCAGCATTGGGGAACGCCCAGCGCTTAGCATCCTCTCCGTTGACCGAGATAGACATGTTTCGCGAGTTGGTCTCCCAGTCGCCGATCGTGTGATGATACTCGTGGTTGATGTAGTCAATACCAACAAAGACCGATCCATCCTTGGGTGCGCTGACGGACTTGAAAGTGACTTTGGCGTCTTTACCGATCGACTTGACCTTTTCGTTGGCTGGCAGACATTCGTTCTCTTTGCAGTCGACGAGTGATGCTGAGCCTTCGAGGCTTGCTTTCGAAGCAGCGTGGTAACCCGCGGACTTGGGCTTGGTAGCCTGGCTGATATCGGAGAGAACGAGAAGACGTAGCTCATGAGGCTTAAGCTCAAACGTCTGAGTACCCTCAATAGTCGTATCCTCATGAGCCCAAACATCGCGAGCCTTAGCCTTCCCAACACCGATGAGCGACAAGTCAACCTCAACAGTCTGTGTCTCGTTCTTCCAGTTCGCGACACCGAGGACCTTGCGGTTGGATGAGAGGTTACCGGACCAGACGTCCCACTCCTCCTCAGTGTATCGAATGACGAGTTCAGCTGCCTGGCCTAGAGAGTCCTGGTTGATGGCGATGGCTTCCTTGTTGGACATGATTTCGAGAGAGTGGGCAGGAATTTGCTTGGCGTCCATTACGCCTCCGATGATGAGAGGGGACTTCATCATTGACCAGAGGCCGAAGTGGAACCGTTCTTCTTCGTAGGAGAGGGCACCAAGGCCGATACTGATCTCATTAGCAATACTCACAGGCTGTTGATATGAAACTCACATCAGCATATCCATGTCTGCGAAAGCGCCCGGGCGGTTGTACTTGGAATGAGCTACAGCTTGGTTGGTGATACGCCAGATCGCTCTCCACGCGTTGAAAATGTCGTTGCTCATTCTCCAAGAGTTTCCAAGTGGAGCAGCCCTACTAAATGTTAGAGACGGTACGGCAATCGGATCATGCTGCTTACCACTGCGGTACATCTTCACCAATACCCCATTGGCACAGGAAGTATTGGATGTCGCGGTCAGTTTCGTTGATGGCGGCGGCCATCTTGATGAAGCGGTCGGGACTCTTTGCTTCGGCAGAGTCGGAGTCTACCATATCGGTCTTAGATGTAGCATAGCAGTTGTCGTACCTTCAAAGGTTAGCTGATTGCGCAGTAGGATGGATGAGAGAGATATACTTGAGAGTATCGCCGCCCCATTCGGCGAATGACTTTGCGTCAATCTCTTCATAGCCTGAATTTTAGTGAGCTACTGTCTCCAGCAAGACAGGGAATTGGATACCTACCCAGCGAGGCAGGAATATCCTCAGAACCACATTGGAGGTATCCAGCTCCGGAGTAGAGACCGAATTCCAGACCTAAATCGTGGATATACTCGCCCAGCGCCTTGGGACCAGAAGGAAACAAAGTCTCATTCCACTGGAGTCTGCCCTCACTATCTCGATCTCTCGATGGCCATCCACAGTCCACAGTAACGATACTGTAACCAAGATCCAAGAACCCCAAGTCCACTAGACCCTTGGCGTTGATCTTGATGATCTCCTCGTTTGGAAAGCAGTTGTAATGGTTGTAAGAATTCCATCCCATAGGCGGCGTGGGGGATTTGACAGTCTTTCCGGACGTGCCGCCGATACCGGCGAGAAGTGCCGTGAGAGCGAGTGCTGACATTGCGATGGCTATGGGACCTTTGTAGTGACCTATACCGCGTCGATCATGCGCTGCTGGGGTTGAGTCTCCCATTGCTGTATTTATATATCCACAATATCCGGATGAAGTCAGTTTCGGAGCAGGTTTTCGTTGATGGTAGGTCAAAAGATCAAGAATGTAACCTTGAATTGATGAAAGTAGTTTTATGACATAATGGCTGGGTTTCCATAGGCGCGGCTAGTCACAAATGAACTTCTGCAGCTTTTTTGGTAGAAGACATACGATCTTGAGTTCTTCGATACGGATGGAAGCGACTTCTCATAGGTGCGCATGATTGTCCCCGTTAAGGTTAAGTAGGAGTAGGTAGAGATCAACAACACTATGCGGGGAACCCCTCGCACTCACTGCGGGGTGATGGTTGCATTCCGGGGAAGCTGCCGAGAATTGAAGCAAGATCGACACCAGAGAAGCAAGACAAGACAAATGGCATGGCTGCTTCGATAGAGTGAGATGCAGAAAATGGTCCAATTTGTTGTTCGTCAGGCTCTAAGGGTTAACAGAAAGGCCCTCTCCCAAGATCCGAGGGGAAAAAGTAATTCCGGTACAAGAGCCCGTATTGGTATGCGTCATGAACCTGTTGCATCGTAAATGTAACGATGGATGTTTCCAACGCGCTGGCCTCACTGAAATCTTGACTCTTCCTGTCTTTGTCATCATGCTAGACCGCTTTAGGCTCCATAATAAACGCCACAAGCCAAATCACCACAAAGACAAAAATATGAGATGTAATTCTCTATTGCTGTCTTGGACTGTGCCAGAGAAAGAGTTCCTGAGTAAGGCTGGAAAGGAAATCATTGCAAAATGCCGTTGAATAAAGACTGAGACGTGGGACCCTTGTTCCATCATTTCAGGTGTATTGTTAATTTCAACAACAGGGCTGAGAATGAGGCAACACTCTTTATTGAAAATGACTACCATGGCCCTTAGAAGAACAGAAGAAAAGTAAAATAGTGACAACTGTCCTCAGCATAAGAAGCTTACGCAATGAGGTCTTTGTCAGGGCTGATCACTGAGTTGTAATTTTGAAATTATTGCCTGTAACCACGTTCAGTCTTTGTTCAGAACCCTGTTCCAGAAACGCCTCCTTTTTTATCAACCTGTATTCTAAGTAATAAAATGACAAGTGATAGGGAAATGATTGTACAGGTAGAAATGAGGCGAACGATAACCGTCGCGTTTGGACGTATTTAAACCCGTTGATCCAGCGTCTTTCGATCTCATACCGCAACCACAATTTCCACTGCAATTTGCAACACGCACAACAATCACCAAAAACCAACAATCCAAACCACAACCACAACTACACCCGTCTACGCAAAACAAAAATCCAACTACCGATCAACTACACTTTCCACCATCATCATGGCTTGGCTTACCAAATACGAGCGCCTCCTCCAGCGCGCCCGCCAACTCCACAACTTCCACGGAAAGCACGCGCAGGACCCAACAAACACACGATTCCTCTTGGCCAAAGCCATCAGCGACCCCACGCTAGTAGTCGCCGAATTCCTTGCCCGTGAGACAGAGCCTCTCCAAGATGAGGCTGAGTACCCTCCGGCTTGGGAGACAGGCCTGCGATCGCTCTCCATCATCCTACGAAACTTCGAGGACACTGTCATGGACGAGGAATGGTACGAGACCTGGGAAGATGAACGAGCTACAGCACTCCAGATGGCGAACGCGATCCATCGTGAAGCTCGACTGATGGAAGCTGAAGCTGAGGTTGAAGCGAAGAAGAAGATTGAGGAGGAAGCTGAAGCCAATGGCCGCAAGATACGAAAGACCGCTATTGAGCTTGCGGCCCAGCTGGCTGAGGCCGATCTGCAGGGCAAGACCAAGACTCCCTCGAAGAAGAGAAAGGCTGAGGTGGAGATTCCTCCCACCGACCGAGTCTTGCGCCCTCGCCGCAAGTAAGGTTGAGCGAATGGTAACGAGAGCAAGGGGACGCTGGACTGAGAAGTATGGAGGAAGAATGGTTGGCACGAGATTCGCTAGACTTGTATTTTGCTCGCACGTTTGTACTGTCATTACTGTATTGCTGTCTGTTTGATTTGTTGTTGATAGATCGATGAATTCATCACCTCTCCTTTGTCTCATAAACTGACCCCATTGTTTGTGAAATATTATGCTAAAGCTTAACACTTGGCCTAATCTTGAAAAGATTCCTGCCATCTGATCCAATCTCAACAAAGCCCTTCATGCCGACTGGCTCAGTCGTGGCGCTGACAAGAGTCGACAAGGTGAACTCATTGGCATGATTTGCGATGAACCTCTGCCCAGTTTCGGTAAGCCTTCCTACGACATGGCCTAGCTTTGGGCCGTTTCGATCATGGTCCACGGTGTATGTCTAAAACCGCATTAGATAGGTAAGCTAAACCTTGAACAGAGTTTACATACCTCGACAATAGCTTCGCCCTCTGCCTTCACAGTGAATTCTGGACCTTGTGACTCTTCGCCGTTATCAAGGAACGTTGAGCTCTGATAGGGCGAACCGTCTCTCTTCGGTTGGGCAGAGAGGCAGATTGCGTGTTGCCAAGACAGGACGCCGCCGTTGGCAAGGACTAGACCGGTCTGATACTTGCCGTGACGTATAACTCTAGCCATCTCGGCAATAGCCTATTGCATCGTCAGAGTAGATCGTATGAATAGGCAGAGGGGACTGACGTGGAGTGAATAGTTGTTGCCCGCGCCGCCGAAAGAAGTGAGCCCACCAAGGAGTGAAATTGGCTTCTTTGGCTCCATCAAGTCGAGCCCAACATGCTTGCATGCGATTTTGGGTACGATAGGAAAACACCTGTTCAACTATTAGCACAACACTCGTAGCTAGACTCGTGCGACTGACGAGTAGAAGTCGTAGCAGTCAATCTCATCTTTTGTGAGCCCAGCGGCTTTGAGTGCGTTGTCGATAGAATATTCAATGGCAGGACTCGAGTAGAAGTTCGATCGTTCCCAAACTGTGAAACATGGTACGTGAGTAATAGTCCCGTAGGAAAGGCCAAAGCGTCTTACAGTCTGAACTGTCATTTGAACCGGCTCCACCAGTGAGATAAACCCATTTCGCTTCCGGGACGCCGAGTTTCGTAGCGTATTCAGTTGAAGTAATGATGCACGCAGCACCTAGGTTGACACCATTGAATGCATTCATCAGCAATGGATCTGAGAAGTCAGCAGATAGTTACAACACTCTAGGAGAAGCCTTACAGGGTGTGCATATCATCCTATTTTCCTTGTCTACGGTCTTGATGGCGTCGATATGTCGAGGGGTTTCGCCTGCTCTCCAGCTATTCGGATGTCGACACGCGACCTTGTCAAACTTAGCATAGAGCGCTGCCGACTCATGATGATTTTCTGAGTAAGTTTGCTCATAATGTCTGCGGTATGCGTTTTCGTACAAAGGGTAAACTTGGATCGGATTACCAATGGAGTGCGTTGCGCCAGCTCCTAAAACTAGTCAATATCTTCGTTCAATTGTACCAACCCGTCCGTCTTACCTTTCATGAGAGAAGTGTCTCCTGGACTGTATCGCTTGGAGTTAGGATTCATATCAGTCCATCCTGGCGGAGGCATACGTCCAGCCTTTTGACAACCAAACACTACTAACACGTCAGCGATGGCATCCCGCCTGGTAAGATTCCCTGGATATACACGAGGCTAACGCTTCTCCACCTGTGACAACGGCCATATTCGTCTCTCCTCTCGCGACCTTCGTAGCCGCTAAATCGCAAAGCGCAGCAGGGGTGTTTCCTCCATGATCAGCAACTGCAAGGTCGGTCGCCTGACCACCAAGCCCTTCCGCCAAAAGTTTCGGCAGGTTCTCGTAGTTCCAGGACCAAGGCGGCACAGCATAGACACTTTGTATATGCTTTGTAACATCAATTGTAGAGTCCCTTGACGCGTCGCGGATCGCTGATAGCATGAGCGCAGCTGGTTCAAGGCAATGCTCGAGCGTGAAGTTCTTCTGACGGACTTCGCCTACACCGATGATAATTGGCGTCGAGAGTGACAAGTTCGTCATAGTGATCCAATTAATTGTAACAAAGTCATAGGTTGGTGAAGGAGGAACGTGGCTCCGAGTTCGATGACTTCAGAGCTGGTCGTGGCTGTTGCTTGGAGGGGTTTCTAGCCTCGGCATTGCGTGGGCTCGTGAGCAGCGACTAAATGCTGACTCAGCATCGGACTTAGCATACCTAGAAGGCTAGAAGTGAAGATCCAGCCCACAGGGTGTCAGAAGAATTGATCGTCATAAGCATAAGAGACGAAATAGTTAAGACATTTTATGGCGATTCAGAGAAGCATTTTGACCACTTTATTTTCGTAGTCTAAGCCATAGAGGATATTACTGCTGTTGCCTACCCTGCCAACATACTGATATTGGTATTCTGAAAAATTGTTTGTTGGTATTTATATAAAATAGGTGGCGCGGTGCTTACATACATTGAAAAATGCGCGTCGTAACCCGTGCAACATGCAGCAGTTGGGTCACATTCCCACTCAAACCAGGCAGCCATTTACCATAAGCATTTCTTTTGAAAACAGTAACTCAAGGGCTTCGGCATACATTGTTCCAAAAGCTCCACTGGATACCTTAGGCACCGAACAATGTGTAGCCTGTCATCAACGACTTCAGGATCTCAACAGCCAGGCACAAATCTGCCACGAACAACACCTCACGACGACGCGAGACCGGCCATGAAACGCAAGCGAGCCGATATCTACGCGCCTGATCAGACTTCTCATCCTACTTCCCGCCGCTCAGAACCAGACACGATGAAGGATGGCCCGTCAGACTCTGCCTCGTCGGGGCCAGACATGAATAAGCCCTGGTTGATTCATAAGACCTTGAATTTATCCGATAAAGACACGCCAGCTAGTCTGAAGGCTTTTTACAAGCGTTTGCTGCCCCTTCTGAGAGACAAGAACATCATGCCTCGAAGCTGCATGGTAAGTGATCAGATGTCGTATAATGAATGCATTCTGACAAATCTGATGCAGGAAACTTCTGAATGGGAATCCAAGGCCATTTTCCAGACACTGGATAATGATGCATACTATGATCAACCTTCTCATGGGTCAGAGTACGCTAAACAGCTACTTGCCAGTGTCCATGATATTGTCGTAAAGGCCGACAAGTGCCATTCCATGCAGTGTGACAAAACAGGATGGAACAACCTCGTCTATACAAGGATCATCAATGGCGCCATCAAAAGTGTTGGCACTGGGATGGGCGATTGGCGTCTGGATTTTTTGCCATGGTAGGTTTCTGAGATGTCATGCTCTAACACGCCCGACTAACTTGGTCTCCAGTGAAAGGGCTGTCGTCGACCGTCGTTACCAGGAGGATCTAGCAATCAAACCTCGCGTTGATTACGTATTTTTCATGGTCCCGAACTCCGACGAAGGTCATGAATTACTCGACATTCAAACAAACCACTTTGACCCCACCAACTTCATGACTTTCCAGCCAACGCGCAAGTACCCGATCATGTTCAGCATCAAGTCTAAAGAGCTGCACGGTGAAAATCCCATCAGTCCCGAGCATCACTTGGCAGCTTAGCAAACAGCCCAGTGGCAGGATCTTGACGAGATGATAGGCCACAAAATGTTTGATCTGGGCTTCATACCGGGAATTATTGTTGAAGGTCATGAGTGGAAGTTTGTTGCAACCACATTTGACGACAGGAAATTGGTAAGTGTATGAACGTATTCGACTATGCGGGTTCTGACAGGATCTCACAGACCCTTTGGTCAAGCCTTTCTCTGGGCTCAACGGCTACAGAGGTGGGTGTCCTCCGCATAATGGCCAGCCTCAAGGAAATCAGCAAATGGACCTTGAATGAATTTTGGCCGTGTTACAAGCAGCATGCCCTAGATTGGGTGCAGATACACGCGTAAGGGGATAGTTGTTGGCGGCAACGGATATAGGGTTGAGATGGTCGGGCAGAAAAGGACATCTCGACATTCAGAGTACAGCACTCTTAGCTGATTCTCAAAAATGAATCAGGTTGACGTATAACCCTTTACCAACGTTAATAAATCATCGAATTCAAAGCAGCCGCATGACGCCTGTGGACCAAGTTTGACGTACAACCCTCTAGCTTGGTAGGGATTACCAGGGACGGTGAGACAGTCATTGGCTGGGAGGTCGTAGAGGTGAATAGCTGAGTGCTCGCGAAATGAGGTGGTTGATGGATAAGATAAGGCTTAGACTTACCCTACATAGTGTTAAAAGGAGATTTTGAACGCATCTTAAAGCAATAACATCATTGAAAGCCTGGTCAAAACATTGTTATTTGATTCTACAAAATGTTATATCATCAAACTGGAATTCCGGTTTGCCTGTCCTCGGCCTAAGACGATGTTTTGGATTTCACCTGTCAAGGAGAAAAACAACAACTCTCACCATACATGTTTAAATAATCATCCTTACTGTCAACACTGTAATAAATATGGACGTGTAAAAGATCATCTTAATGGCGTAGAGTCAACCTTTACGATTACACCGCTGTTCAATTGATCGCCAGTTTTCCATGATATTTTTAGAGCTGCCAACCCATGCTGAACTTTATCTCAAAGTTTATTTGATACAAAATTAAACCCACGTACCGCTTCTCATACCAACAGAAATATCTTATTTGCTTGTGAAATGTTGTAAATACCTTCAACACTTTCTGGACCTCAGAGGAGCTCGTTCTGTATGTGCTAAGAATAGTTCCCCCATCAGTCAGTAGGCTATAGTTCTGACAGTTTGTTATTGCTAAGTGGATGCAGTTGAAGGAGCTGGGCGACCTTCCTGATTGGCAACTATCAGATGAGCTCGAAAACCGTCTGTCCATGCATATAGAGTAAGCAAACAAATCAATCAAGGCATCAGATCATGGGTCAAGATAGTGCTCATATGCGGCCGATGTCTCAACTATGCGGAAGTCGTGTAGTTCCTTGAAATTGAGATGACTGAGTCCAAAACTACCTTCCCAAGCGAGACCGGTCTTGCGAACTATACAGGAACCTTCAATCTCAATCACATACTCCAAGACCATACGGCCGTCCACACGCAACCAAATCACAGCACTATACGAGGAAGCCAAAGATAAGCCGGATACAGCTACCGTGTTTGGAAGGTAGATAAGATATGATAATCGCTTTGCTGCTTCGCTTCCGCATGAGCGATTTCTAGATGCAATGCAAAGAAGCACTTTGGCCAAGGCGTTAGAGTGTCAATGCGTTATCTTATCCTGGTTATTGCGTGAGCTACAAAGGTTCCTCGCGCTTAGTCGACCAGTTTCAGATCCGCTGAAGCTGGACATCTGTGATTGATGGACGCATGACCGCTTTAGAGCAATTATCCCTGCTTATAGTAACATTGCAGCAAGCGCTTTAATGCTTGGCAATAACACGGATTTGAGATTCTCCGGCTGTTGTTTTCGGACCCATATCTTTGTTTTCACCTTGAACTCCCATCAAGTCAGCCTGCAAAACACTCAGCAAAACATTTCACGACTCGCAGTAGCTTCGATCACTCTTCATCTCATCTTAACTGTCTGTGCCCTCATCACAAACAATCACATTTAACCGGCCATCCCCACATTCTCAATGGTCAACGCGATTATCGACTTTCCTCATCGGGACGATGATCCTTGTCGCCAAGCTCCTCATATGCCGATCACTTGCACGGGAGGATGATAAGGTTAATGCTCTTTGGCAAATGCCGAACTGAACAACGGAACAACGGACAACCATACCAGAAAGGCAGGTACGCCAGTATGCACACTCTCACGATATCACAAAACAAGCTTATCGCGGGGTATCCACCAGAGAGGCAGGTAAGGAACTAGACTATGTTGAGTCTGACTGACTCAGGTAGTATCCAGAGAGGTTGATGAGATGGTGTATATAAAGGATGGAAAACATCTCTTTGGATAATCATCACTCATCAGCCTCTCTTCACTCTTCAACTCACCACTCCTCAAACCGCCACCATGGTCAAGATCGCCTCCCTCGTTGCCCTCGCCGCTCCTCTGGTTGCTGCTGCTCCTGCTCCTGTTCCTCAGGATGCTGGAGATGTCAGCATCCCCAACATTGTTGGTGGAACTTCAGCCTCTGCTGGTGAATTCCCCTTCATCGTCAGCATCACCAACAATGGCGGTCCCTGGTGCGGTGGTACTCTCATCAACGCCAACACTGTCATGACTGCCTCCCACTGTGTCCAGGGACGATCTGCCAGTGCTTTCGCTATCCGTGCTGGATCCAACGTAAGGTTTCCCAATATCATACCAATCGTCCTTCAGCTAATGTTCCTTCTAGTCTCGCACCTCTGGTGGAGTTACCTCTCGTGTCTCCAGCATCCGAATGCACCCTTCGTTCAGTGGTTCCACCCTCAACAACGATGTTGCCCTCCTGAAGCTGTCCACCTCCATCCCCACCAGCAGCTCTATCTCCTACGGTCGCCTTGCTGGTTCCGGCTCCGACCCTGCTTCTGGCGCTCAGCTCACCGTTGCTGGCTGGGGAGCTACTTCTGAAGGCGGCACTACCACCCCCGTCAACCTGCTCAAGGTTACCGTTCCCGTTGTCTCTCGCGCCAGCTGCCGATCCAGCTACGGCACTTCTTCCATCACTGACAACATGTTCTGTGCTGGCTTCTCTCAGGGTGGTCGTGATGCTTGCCAGGGTGACAGCGGTGGTCCCATCGTTGACTCCTCCAAGACCGTTGTCGGTATTGTCTCTTGGGGTGACGGATGTGCCCGACCCAACGCCCCCGGTGTCTACGCTCGCGTTGGCACCCTCCGATCTTGGATCGACAGCAACGCCTAAATGCTGTTAGACGATGGAATTGAGTAGTTGAGTTGAAGACATATCTGATATATGGATAGGTGATGATTTGGATGAGATGATTGGAATGATTGATTGGATTACATTCTGTACATAGTTCAGATTCAAATACATATGTTGAAGCATTTTCATGGCTGGAGCGATATGAGTGGAGCTGTGTTTCTGATGGCTCATTATATCCCATGAAAGTATCCGTCTCTCCTCTAGATATATACTTTTGAGACCCGGACCCTAAGTATCGTCATCACCTTTTCAGTGTATGTTTTGTCAATGTGTCCTTCTATCCGTGCGCTTTGAAAGACCTACTCTTCAAAGAACTCCAATATTATCACTGAGGCCTCTCTAATGATGACAGTTGGCACCAGTCTATAAGTTTTGCTTTTATTTATATGAAAAGGAGCGAAGGTGAGCTCCAAGGCTAGGATTGAAATCTCACAATATTTTGTCCTGCTCCTTCCCACCTTAGTTTCCATCATGCATGTAAGAGTCACTTTGATCGAATTGAATACTTTCTTCCGACAGAAATATCCTCCTAGCTAAGAGCATCGCCATCGTCCATCTAAGTTTCTATGCCAACCAAGCACAGCTCTTAATTGCTTGTCTAATGAAGAAACTTATATAGACAATAGCACTGCTCTTAGATAGCAGAACAATTCAATAAATTATCATGATCTTTGGTGTACAATAATCCTTCCATCAATTTTGCATCTCAGATAGATCCTTCACAGTCACACCTTTGAATTCCTTGAGCTTCTCAATAGCCTGTTGAGTCATAGGCCTGCACACATGGTTAGTAACGTCTTTCTGATCCCCAACGGGCGTTACTCACGGAGGGTAGTATGTTGGAGGCATAGTTCGTGTACTTCTCCAGCGCTCGACGCCAGTGTCCTCTTTAATAAGTCTTGGAAGATATCAGCGGAGTGGTCAGTCTTCAGGCACGGTATCTCTTACTCTTCTGACGGTTTCAAGGCTGCCTGCCAGTCCTCGACTTTGTCGAAGAAATATGTGATTTCCTGCAAGAAATACTGTTTAACAGATCGTATTTCTTTAGCAAATGTAGGCTCACCTTTCGCTCGGCCATGTTTCGTAGAACAGACGGAATCAAGAAACACGAGGCACAGGCGGCGACAGTAATTGGTACAATGTGATATATCGAAAGAAGTACCATTGAGATTGGATTGGTTTCACCAGAAACGATCCAAGGTCAATGCGTGGTGTGTTGTCGATTTAAGTAACATTTAAAGCCTCGGACCAGTGTTGAATGGGGAAGGTGAGTGATGTGTTCGGCAGGGGGTTGAATCGTCCGGACAAAAGATCCTGGTCGTCGTTCCCCGCACCTAGATAGTACGTCACCCTCTTGGTAGAGATAAGACGCTTTATTCGCTGAGGACTGCAGTGATCGACGTCATTAATACTGTAGTAGGTGGTCATGAATGCTCGATTCGCATGAATGTTCGTCCGATAGGCCAGGCAGCAATCTGGTAATGGGAGGTCAGGTAGGTACCGAACAAGTTGTCCTTTTAGTCTTGGGCCGCCAGAATAAAGTGAACCAAATACCCCTCTCAGGCGACATAAAGTGAGCAGATTATTTTGTCTCTTGGACTCACCGGCCAGGTATTCAACACCCTCTCGAATGCTCAATAACAGATCGATATGATCAGTCTACCACTAAAGCTTGGCATAACATCAAGAGATGATCAGAGCTGAGCCTCGTCAACTTCTACTTGTATTCTCCACTTTACTATATAAGCTATCAGTTTGGGAAAGATTTTGCACTTTTTGCTATTTAGGTTTCGGGCATAAAGTATAGTACGACGTTGGGGAACATCGATGTTGTCTCATACACGAAATGAATGGCTGAGCGCTCAGCACCCGGATTAACGTTCGTTATCTGAATAAAGATAGACCTACGATCCATGTGATGCGGAACGGGGTGTCTCAGTTACCAAGTCCCTGTGTTGCTCATAGGCTACGGAGAGTGTTGTTGGTGAACGGAGTAAAAGGGCCAATACAAAACACGCCAAGGAATCGAAACCTTATGATGGGCTTGGGAGTCTTTACTGGTGCACGAGTAGTTAATGGTTACGTGCGCTTTAGTGGTAGTCTCCTATAACCTACTGTAACCAGAAGAAGAGGAGACCTCTAGGACAGAAAGATATTTCTATTGTAAGAGGAGACCTACTAAGAAGAGTTCTAGGAAGGAGAAGGGACCTAAGAGTCGGTGTAGACTAGCTTTGCCTTGTCTAAGCGGATAGGTTGCTGTCACTATTAGGGTCTCGTGAGTTTTGCGCAGATTTCTGAAACAGGGGCTACCCTTATGTCACTGAGACTTTTCCACAGCAGTTGGATTCAAGGAAACATTGAAGACACACAGGTAGACCGGAATGGCTCTAGAGACATAGTCAAAACATGTTGTTGTGTCACATGTAGCGAGGATCTGTTGTAGCATTGTATAGTGTCTCCCCGTCCTCGTCGCGAAGGACTGTTGCTTGGTGACTGGAAACAAAACAACCTAGTTATTGTTTAGGCGCGTAGTATGAGCACTAGTTAGCAGTGCCATAACAGTTAATCACAGACGTCTGCATAGTACCGCCCGTGAACAGTCCCATACCCCTAGGTATTTTCTCCCATGCTAGCAAACAAACTCTTTCCTCAACACCAACTTCCTCATCATGGCTGGATACGACTCGCTTCATCAGCTTATTGTGGCAAACCCCTGGATTTGCAAGGGGCCTTTGCTCTGGACAGACAAACACCTCGAGCTCTTGGGCATCAAGTTTCAGCCCACCGGTCCTCTCGTCCCTTTCCCCTCGATCTGCCGCTCAATTTGCGATCCATCTGTCGCGTACGGCAAGGAATTCATGGCAGGCCTAACATCTGAGGCCAAGCGTGCTGCTTTCGTAAGGATCTTTCAATCCTTAAGCTATGGCTATGTTCATCTAACGTGGGCTAACACTCTTCCCTCTTCCCTCGTCTCATTTGTACTAACATTCCCTGTGTTCAGCGAAGAGAAGGCAATCTTCATGTACGACGGCAAGAAGATTCACACCACTTCCTGCTGGATCTCTCAACCTCCGCCACCCGTCCTTTACGAGTACCCTATCATCGGGTACTTCCACTACGACGATGTAAAATGGGATCGCCTGGAGAGCATCCAATCCAAAGACAATCCTGGGGCCAGGATCGGTGGCAATGCGCCTGTGGCTCGCCTCTGCCGTCGACGTCTTCAAAATGCCACTCCTCAAGAGTGGTATAAAGATCCTTACCTTGTCGGTCTGATTCTCTCTTTGGCTCAGTAGAGCTGGCGCCAGGAGCGGCACCCCTATCTTCAAGTCTTTTCTGTAAGCTGCGAGTCAATCATCTTAAGAACTTAGCTAACGTTTTGTATCTAGGTCCGCTTGGTTGTAACCACTGATCATGACCCGAAGGCCATTCACATATTTATGGCGAATGTCAGTATTCGTCTCCTCGACTGTATCTACTGGCCAGGTGTCAGCCTGGAGGGGGTGACCTGGCCAGTCATCCACCACTTGCAGGTGCCCGCGGAGCCATCTACAATTTCCCAGATCGCCTGCTGTTCGAGGTTCTGGGTCTCCGTAGTCTCTGAGAGATTACCATTGGGAAATGTGGAAGAGAGACAATATGGGCTACGATGGCTCACGGAATCTAACCACCAACATCGGGATCTCTTAAAATCGAGGACTTTTACTTGCGACTATGTATCTTGGACCACTTTGCCTTAAAGACAGACGGCTATCATCTGGGTCGCCGGAATAGAATAGACAAGGGAAGCCTCGAGTATCATATGTAGCGAAAGATCAATTGACTATGTGGTATAATATGGACAAAACGAACGAACTGACATGACTATATACCAGGCTTCGACACATTCCCGTTCAAGCCTCTTCTGCCTTCTCCTCGTGTACCGCGCGTCCTTTGCCATCGTCACTCAACACCGACCCTCTCCTTCTTGGCGCCATCACAGCGGCCCTCGCATCATAGTAAAGATAGGTAGCCTCGGTCTCATTGTCCAAGTCACCGCGCAACTCATCATCGCAACCGACTTGGATGATGTTCCAACCGGCTCGACCGACTCTCTCGCGACAGACAGCATTCATGTTGGCGAACCTCACCTCAACTCTATCTCCACCATAGGTCTTGATGTTGGCGGCAAGATTGTTCAAGTAAGTGACAGCTGTTGTGTCCAGCATGTTGACTCGAGAGAAGTCGAGGACAACCAGCCCAATCTCTGGAAGGCAGGAGGGGTCACTGATGTTGGCCTTCTTGCGCAGACGGGCGATTCTCTTCTCGGCAACGACAGACCAGTTACGTTCAGCCTCTGGGCCTTGGCTACCACTGTAGTACGGTTGATGGAAGGTTTGGATTTCATCAAGAACCTTTGATGTGTTGGAGAAGGCATTGGGGAAGATAAGAGACTCGTTGAAGGTGAATACTCTGGTGTCTTCGGGGATTCTAACTGTGGATGTATTGGAGACATCCAATGCCCAGGCAGGTCGACGGTTGGATTCGACATCGGCACCGGTTGAGGTAAGGCGGGTGAACACTTGACGGAGAAGGACGTAAACAATGTTGAATCCGACGGCGACACCAATACCGACTTCACTGGAGTGGAAGAGTGTAATCCAGAGTGCAAGCATTGACGCGATGAAGTCAGCCAAGGATGTCTTCCAGTAGCGGTAGAAGGTGGAAGGTGGCGAGATTAGTCCCCACACAGCAGTGATGATAATAGCAGCAAGGGTGGCTTTGGGGATCCAGTAGAGTGTTCCAACAAGCTCATACACGCACACGAGAACAACAGCCATGGTCACAACACCGGAGAGAGGAGACTTGACGTTGCATGAAGAGTTGACAGCGGTACGGGACATGGCACCACCGACGCCCATAGCATGGAAGAAACTGTTAAAGAAGTTGGTGATACCAAGGTAGCAGAGCTCTTGACTCTGATCAGAGCTGTAGTTATTCTTGACTGCGAAAGCACGAGCGATGGCCAAGTGCTCAACTGCTGAACCAATGAAGACAGCAATACTGCGGCCAGCGACTTCGGGAATGAGGTCTGCCTTGGGCATAGAGGGGGCTTGCTGGCCTTGGGATTGGACTTTGACAACATCAAAGAGGAAGTCGTCTCCTCTGTTCTTGTTGACAGCATAGCTTATACCAGTGAACAGAACAAGAGCCAAGAAAGCTCTGGTTGTAGAAAGAAGCCAAATGACTCTGTTACTCTTGCTCCATCTCTTTCCGGACTTCTCGAGAATTGTAAGGAACAGAATTCCAGTGAAACCAATGAGACATGCCCACCCGTTGGCGTTGGGAAGCTCACTGAAGATATCATGGATCTGTTTAGCCGCACCGTCACGGACATTCTCTTCGCCGAGAAGAGAGTCCATCTGGTTGAGGATAATTGTGATGGCGATAGCGGTGATAAAGCCACTAAGGACGGGGAGGGAGATAAATTCGAGGAGGAAGCCGAGCTTGAGGAATCCGAGGATCATGCCGTAGATTCCCATCATCATGGCTGTTGCGGAGGCGATTTCTGATGGAGTCCATCGATCTTGTAGAGCATGGACATTCTCGGAGGTGAGGAGGCCGATAAGGGATGTTGGACCTGTGGAAACATCTTCAAACGATTAGCTTGTAACGGGAAGGAAGAGGATGCTGTTGGTTCTCACCTTTGGTAGATCCCAT
Organism: Fusarium multiceps; assembly: GCA_028416715.1. Lineage (NCBI taxonomy): Eukaryota > Fungi > Ascomycota > Sordariomycetes > Hypocreales > Nectriaceae > Fusarium > Fusarium multiceps. Next base: position 54,203 of record JAQPZZ010000064.1, on the reverse strand, counting down.
AAAGGCATAGATGACTGCTGGAAGCCAACTTGACATCAATCCGTACTCAACAGGAATGTTGGCGATCTTAGCATAGGACAGACCCTGAGGGATGAGCATCAGACCCAGGGTAAGTCCGGCAATAAGATCATTGACGAGCCATCGTGGATTATATCTGGGCAACCAGCCAACAATGGGGACTTTGTCGGAGATGTATTGAACTGTGCCTGAAGGAAGAGCCTTAGCTCCTTTGACGCTCAGTCGAGCTGCTCTGTTCCAGTTGGCATCGTTTCGAAGGTCTGATTTGGCCTTGTCGAGATACTTCATGTTGATGTGCTCGAAGTGATAGAAGGAGTTTGAGCTGATCTGAATAGCAACAGTTCGATTTACCTAGAGATTCTCATGGGGTTGATATAGACTTTCACTACACACACAAAGATCCAACAACACATAGATGGGCGTGGAAACATACTACCGAATGCATCAACGCTATCTCTCCGTCATGTGCTACATTGCATAGATAGACAGAATTGCTAATCGTCAAGATCCAAAGTGTATCACATCTCACTACTCTCGGTAACCATTCGCCGTACACCCTCCCTGGCCTCGCTGCACAGCGGATTGGGCGCCTTTATAAGTGTAACACTGGATGCTACGGGCGTATAACCTCATCCAGGAAATCATCTGCATGGACACCGAATACCGACAGATATCCATATTGCCCGATGACAACAAGATAGTCGGATTGGGTTTGAGGAGGGAGTGTATTCCCGAAGATGGTGTTGGAGGTGACAGAAAGCTGGACGCTGCAACCACTGGAACCGAAACTATGTGACCCCCTCTCGCCTCTGACTCGATAAACGTTGACGCCATGTTATTTTCGGACCCTAGATTTGGATATCATTGTTTCTGTCAAGGCCCAATCCTGTAAGCTGACTTACATGGAACACGTTCCCAGTGGTCGTGTCACCAACGTAAGGGTGGGTTACGCTGACTCGCAGGCCGTTCCTACTGGCTACAAGATATGACAAACCTATATGAATTCGGTCTAAAGGCATTGGCTAGGCCGTAGTAAAATCGCGGGGAAAGGAAGCTAGGCGAACTCAGACACGAGCTTCGCTTACAGCGGTGCTTGGTCGATCTCCCGCCTCTTTAGGACCCATGCTTGGCACTTTTCTCCGGAAGACATGGGTACCTGAAACACTTTCGGTAGCTTTTTGAGTAAAGGCGTGCGCTTACACGGCTATTCGGCCTGATATCATGACTAGACGTGAACTTTATTGACCTCTTGGAAGAATTCTTTACTGAGTCGTCAAGAACCTTTGCTATCAGCGTATCTACTATCTATCAACCAACTGCCTAAAGGAAACAGGCTGCAGCGTTCTAGATCTCCATCCCCCTCTCCTGTACTAGGCTACACATGTCGTTACATCGCCGTCGTCATCCAGTTAGACCCCTCATCTTCAGGCCACACAGCCCAACCAAACATGACAAGTAGCTTGAGCAGCGCAGCAACCCACAGAGCTCCTGACGTTCCAAACTCGCTCTTCGCGATGATACCTCCAATTATAGCACCAATGAGAAGAAGCACTGGTGCAGCCACTCGACGGTTCCTCTCCACATTCTGAGTGATGCCCTCAAACAACCCCGCATCTGAAAACAGATCGCAGTAAATGCTCGTAAGGACAACACTGGTGAGAGCGTTGAACTTGAGCGCTCTGCTAGCAACTGCTTGGCCGCAGGACTGGAAGGCCACGAGGGCGATTGGCACAAGTACGTACCATGGCACCTCGTCTGGACCTGCACCTTTTGGTCCCCAGGTTAGAATTGCTGCTGCGGCCACGATGAAAGCTGTCTGGATGCCAAACGAGACGCAAAAGACCCATTTGCGGCGCGGGCTGGTGGTAAAGACTCGGTGCAGGCGACTAAACAGAAACGAGCCGATGGCAAAAGACAGAATTGAGGTTCCAGACTTTTTCCAACGGTTCGTCCCAGCCGTTGGACCCAGACCCAGATAGACCGTGTTGCCTTGATAATCATTAATATGGATTGTGGCAAGAGACGACTGTTACTCTAACGTACCTGTCTGCATAGACACGAAGGCACCCCACGTGGAAATGGAAGCGCTGTCCAGAATGCCTGTTATGATATAACAAGCAAGCAGCATAACATCTGCCCAATCTCGACGGACATCAGAACCTAATCTGCTGCGCAACCAAGATCTAGATCCCGGCTTTGGGGCAAGCAGAGCCTGGGTTTCGTCATTGTGAGCAGAGATGCCGTTTTCTGCTCTGCTCTCGCCGTTGGAGACTGTGCCGTAGTGCTGGGACATGATCGATGAATAAGAGCTTTGGTGAGTTTAACTGGTAAAGGTAAATGGTCTTCTGACTTGGAATTATCGCTCGATCTTTAAGGCTTTGAGAGGGGTAAATAAGCAGCTGGGTCAAAGGCACAAACTACGATAGCTCCCGCAACTTAATCGCCAAGATATGTCCGTCAACATGGAGTTTAGTTCATCTTGATAGCTTGTGTTCAACGTCTATAGCTGCCGCGGGACGTAACTCTAACCCCGCGTGATCACCGAGGTGTGCACTCTGCCACAGTCCAGACTTGTCGACCAGGATTTTACTCACCTTGGCAAAGCTTCTTGCTCTACGCCGTTAGTTCCGGCTTTTGGGTTGGGTTGGTACTAAAATCGCCAAGATCAACACCCATTATTCAGCTTTGATAAGCGGGGAATTAGTGGAGTTGTGCTTATTACCGGCAAGCTCCAAGCTTTACTTGGAGGCTTGGCTTTGTTACGCTTTCGTCTTGATTGTATTGATGTTAGTTGCGCGTCATCTCGTTGGCGAAACTCTACTGTCTAGACTGTACCCCTCTCACCATCATCACTTTCGTTTCCCCTCATTTTAACTGCTTTCAGCACATGAAAGTAACACGACCACACCCAGATGCAAAGCAACAACCTGTAAGAGTTGATGTTCACCCTCCAGATTATACCTTTCGTCTCAAGTCGGACAATTCCACCATGTGCGCGCCGCGTGTTTGCAGGACGCTATGTGCCGGATATCCGTTCACACGGCACTCGTCAGCAATCGCGGGGGTTAATGCTACCTTGGCCAGGTCTCGTAAGCCTGTTTGAGAGGTGCTACTTCGGGGATCCACCGGCCATCGCATTCTCGGCGTCATGAACTTCTGGAGCCGAAGAGCTTGGCGATGTTTCCCAGACAACTTCAAAAGAATACTTAACATCAGAGGTGATTAAGCAATTGAGCTGCTTCACCCACTCAATTGTGTTAGCAAGAGACACTAGCACAACCCAATTGTTCTTGTTCTCTGTCCTCGTTGACGTCATTCTTTCTGACCATGCATCTTACTCAAATTGCCTTTCTCTCTGTCCTGTTGGACATCTGCGCTGGTGTGCCAGTCCAAGACAGTCCTCGTGAGAGGCTCCTCAAAGGTCTTGGGATCCCAGACAACTACCGAGGTGTGACTGGCGGCAAGAAGGTCCCCTTCACACCCGGTCACAGAGACCCCTACGACTCAGCTGTTGATGCTGTCGGGGATGATCTTGATCCTCTTCCCTGGCGCAATGGTCTAGGTGCTTCTGTCCTCGGGCCTTGGAATGAGGCGCGATCGCGACAGAGCCCTGATCTTGTCAGACCTCCCAGCACTGATCATGGCAATCTCGCCAACATGCGTTGGAGTTTTGCTGACTCCCACATCCGCATTGAGGTATGTAAATCGTTCTTAGTAATTTGACACACGCTGATCTGGAACAGGAGGGCGGATGGACCCGCCAGACCACTGTTCGCGAGCTTCCCACAAGTGTTGAGCTTGCTTCTGTGAATATGCGTCTTGGCGAAGGCGTTTACCGTGAGCTTCACTGGCACAAGGAAGCCGAGTGGGCTTACGTTCTCGATGGAGAGGTGCGAGTGACAGCTCTTGATTACGAGGGCGGAAACTTCATTGATGACCTCAAGAAGGGAGATCTCTGGGTAAGTGAACTGATTTCCGCGGTAAAACCCGTCTAACAAATTTGCAGTACTTCCCCAGTGGTGTTCCTCACTCCCTCCAGGGTCTCAGCCCCAACGGAACTGAGTTCCTTCTCATCTTTGATGATGGACGCTTCTCTGAGGAGTCCACCTTTGTTCTCTCAGACTGGCTTGGTATGTAGCCTCCCCGATATTCCGCGAAATCACTTCACTAACAAGACTAGCACACACACCCAAGTCCGTCATCGCTAAGAACTTCGACCTCGACCCAGAGGTCTTCAAGAACATCCCCAAGGGAGAAAAGTACATTTTCCAAGGCCGCAACCCCGGCAAGATCTCAGACGAGGCTCCCGACGGCAAAAAGGCCAAGAAGTCAAAATACAACTTCACCCACCGCATGCTCGACCAAACCCCTCTCAAGACCAGCGGAGGCGAGGTCCGCATCACTGATTCCAAGAACTTCCCCATCTCCAAGACCGTGGCTGCAGCCCACGCTATCATTGAGCCCGGTGCTATCCGCGAGATGCACTGGCACCCTTCTGCTGATGAGTGGTCTTTCTTCATCAAGGGTCGTGCCAGAGTCACCATCTTTGCTGCTGAAGGTACAGCCAGAACCTTTGACTACGTCCCCGGTGATGTCGGCATTGTTCCCCGCAACATGGGTCACTTTGTTGAGAACATTGGTGACGAGCCTGTTGAGATGCTTGAGGTTTTCCGCTCTGATGAGTTTAGAGATATTTCTCTCTTCCAGTGGATGGGTGAGACACCTAAGAAACAGGTCATTGACACCTTGTTTGCCAACGACCCCAAGAACGCTGAGAAGTTCTGGGATAAGATCAAGGATGCTGATAACGAGGTTATCACCAAGCCTGACTTTTACAAGCACCGTGAGGATGAGAATGCTGGCGAATTGTAATCCTACAAATTGTATGAGCTATAGATAGCACAAGCGATAGCTGTCCGTGTATTTAGGATGCATAAATATTGAGATTGACTGTTCACAAGACAAATCTGGCAAAAATGTGATTTCACCCGTGACTGATGCCATTTCCAATGAACACGTAATGAATTCTGATGATGATATGTTGAGAAAGTGGCATCATGTTTGGGCGCGATGGCGTTCGATACAGAAGCTGAAATGATGGAAGTCTGGGCGCTGCAACAATGACGTACGTAGAATCCGAAAAATGGTACGCGAGAAGTGATCGGCAATCATTTTCCTTGTTATAGCTTGGCAAGCTTGGCAGTTGATTGGTGGACAAGGAAGAGGCTTGCTTTGGCTCTCTCGTCCAGGGTAAGGTCGCGTCCAGAACAACGACGCGTCAACTAAAGGATGGAAGACTCAAACGAGAAGAACAATACTCTTTTGGTATCGAGTAGATGAGAAGATTGACATGAATATTTCCAGTTCTTTTGAGTTATCGATATGTGAGATACCTCGCGTCGTTTGGACGCTTTGGTGTTGACAAACCCGACACAAGCCCGACTGCCAGAAAAGAATTCCGGTGCGCGATCGTTACGCCATAACGATCTAGAAGAGACTTGATCAGGACAAGACTTGACTCACAACGATACGCTTAATCATTTGTGATTACTACGGACCATTGTCCGGCCATGCATTCATGCTACCGACGCCGTTGATTGCATCCGGTTCTGCACTCCTGAGACATCACCGAACCATGACTTATGCCAGACTGATGGCCGGGTTCTCTCAATCAGATAAAAGCAAAGGTTTCGTGGTCTAGTTGGTTATGGCATCTCGCTCACACCGAGAAGGTCCCCGGTTCGAACCCGGGCGTAACCTCACTTTTTGCATGCCCGTTACACAGGCCAGAAGGGATAAGCTTTCTTTCTGTCATATCGCGAAACACTTGGCGAGGATGGCAACCTAGGCTAATTTCTGTTTGTCGTCTTCTATTATACAGTTCTATTTTATTTAAAGACCCAAGCCCTTTCCATCGTCTCTGTCCTCCGTGAGCTCGAACAAGCCGACGGAGTGGATGAGGTACTGCCAATAGGCGTTCAAAGTGCCCATTAGCTGGTAAATGTGGGCAAGAACCTCGCTCGGAGCGAGCGGGTTTGTTTCGTCGTCCTGGTCGATGGTATTAAATAGACCAGGTGAAGTCCACGTCGTTTTCTTGGCGGATGTCGGGCCCACCGTAGAAGAAGATACAGAGCTTTCTTTACCGTCGTGCCTATCATTATCCTTTGACAGACCAGTATCGTAGATACTGTAGACGTTCTGTCTACCCTCAACGTCATAACCACCACAACTATCTTCGGTGTCCCGACATTTCTCGTCGCACTTATCGTCAGAGACTTGCATATCAGCTGGCGGCTGAACATCAGTGCAGTCGCATCTGCCCTCAGTCATTATCAGATACCGCTTATTTACTTCCTTGCAGAGCTGATGACATCTCCCAGGACTATTCCATGCCACACGTCCATGTCTCTGAATTTCCTTAGGTAAGCCGGCATAACAGCCTAGATACCTCTGAAGACCCGTAGGCTGCTTTTCGATTCGGTGTACAGCTATAGGATGGTGTTGAGCATATCCTGGGTCGAGCTCGAGACCAGTGTTGGTAACAGTGTAGTAGTCCTTCTCGCGCGTCGAGCCGCATGCATAGAAACCAAATCCAGGACATGGATCATCACAATGTTCGTCTTCCACCAAGGTGTTGATCGGAGGATAGGTATCGGCGCAATAGCAGGCCCTCCCGCGCGCCAGTGCTACAGGTTTATGTTCTTCATCCCTGCATCGCCTGCTGCATGTGTCCCATGAGTTCTGTGACGAGTACTTGGGTGATGCTAGAGTGCTCGGGATTGAATTGAAGCAGCCCTGCTGACTGGTTCTACCGAGAACGGCAGACTGTATCGGATGTTGTTGACCGGGTCGTAAGGGTCCAGGGAGAGCTGTAGTTAGGCTCAAGGTCGTCCAAACGGCGATCGTTACTGGGTTTGCGAGAATCATCGTGTTATCTGGAGTGGTATGGAGACATAGAGAGGATCCTCAGAACAGGAGGGTAACATTTTAGGTAGACTGTCCTTGACTCTATAAACGATTCATGTGCTGGCTTCGCGAAGATCATCCAAAATTGTTGGTCACTAGCGTCTGAGAGCACAGGGGTTTTCTACACCGATAGGGCCGATTCTCGCAGACGCTGTTTCTCTCTGAAGCCATGAGTCGAGCATGTTCGCGATACTCGAAGCAACAACAGAGGATGGAACATAAGCAAAAAGCTTGCATGAGTGAGACTAATGATAGACAATGAGTGTCAGCGCCCAGTACTTGGCGTTATCAGGCCAAGTCTTCTTGTCGTTCTAGCTTGCTTCTATGATCCACCTGTAAGTTGTCCGAGGTCCGAGCTTTCTTAAAGCATGGAAGTATTTCGCTTCTTTAATGAGAAGTGGGCTCTTTTACGTTTTAGAACCCAGTTCCACAATTGTAGCCAAGAGAACTTTTGCTGATGGAGTGGAAAATCCTTTTAGTTCATGCTACGGCAAATTCATGAGATCTCAAGAATCGTTGATGGATATGGTTATATTGAAGCTTATCCAATGCCGTACCAGATATACACAAAGGTTGGAAATAAATGTAACGTGATATGTTCAACCATGTAGTAAGAAATATCTTCTCCACCCAGGTTGTATCCTACCAGTTTAGAGCAGCCTTGATGGAATCAGCAAGCAACTTTCCACCAATCGCCTGGGTAGCAGCGTTGGGATGGTAGTCACACCCAGCCTCCGCACCCTGACTTGGCCAGTCCACAAAATGAGTCTTGACACCAGTCAATTGCTGCATCGCATCCTTGAGCACCTTGACATTAGTGGTCTTCTGCGCATCAGCCCGAGAAGGATAATCATCGTTGAGCAAAGGCGAAGAAACAAAGAAAAACTGTGCATTGGTGTAGTGAGATTGGATGCTCTTGACCAACTTGACCAGTGCGGTGGTAAGGTCTGCAGGGTTGACTGGATCCCGAACGTTGAGATAGCTGAAGTCGTTTGTACCGAGGTTGATAACCACAGCATCGGGTACCCAGGACTTGGGGAATGTGAAGCTGTTGTCCTTGTCGTTGGCGCCGTAGCGGGTGTAGAGCTGGGGCATTGGGGGCGAGGTGTCGGGAGGGTTAGAGGCGTAGTTGCGGATAAGACCCTTTCCACTCCAAGCTACGACGCTGTAGTCCGCGTTGAGAGCTCGAGCAGCGACGGCACCGTATGTCTTGCCATTGTTCTGCAGAGCAGCGGTGTCAACGCAAGGCAGAACACCATCGAGACCGTAGCCAACAGTGATAGAGTCTCCAATGATCTCAATCTTGCGTTTTGGGGGCTCTGTGTTTACCAATGTACCATCTGTGGTAACATCGTTGATAACGAAGGTACCGAAATTGGTCTCAGACCGCTTGCGTAGCTCAACAGTGTGAGTGCCCTTTGTCAGTTTGGGAGTCGAGATCGAACTGCCCTTGACGTTGGAAACGACAATTGGGGCCTTCCCATCAATGATCAAGTCGGCACTTGAGGTTCCGGTGACATCCTTGATGTTGATGGAGGCCTGAGTTCCAGTGAAACTAAAGGCGACACCAGTGCTTGGCCATGTGAGTTGCTTAGTCGCCGGGTTGACTCTGCCAACAAATCGGTAGTTCTAGATATGAAAATTAGACGACCGTTCATTATCTTAGTCCTGAGTTGACTTACCTGTGCTTTGGCAGCCGTGACGGCGCTGATCAAGCATGTCAGTGTGAGGAGCTTCATCTTGGTCGTGGCTTTATATACAAAAAATGGACCACCAGCAAAGTCAATCCAACCAATTGACTAGATTACCAGCTTCATTGAAACAGTTTCTGAGGGATATTCCAACTTTTTAAACATCTCGTGTCTTCGTATGTTCTTCGGCAGATGGCTCCGAATTGCCTGAATGGGTAATTCAATGTCTTGGAAATCATCCACCACTCACAGATCAGGATTCAGACAGCATCATCCTGGGAGCAATCTATGTCAAACCCCTTTCGTGCATTGAAAGTGGACTAATGTGCCTACCGCCCTTCCCTACATATTACAAAACTCCGCACTCACGACCAATAAAAACAGTTTGGTACTGTGGTCTAGTTGGTCATGACATCTCGTTAACACCGAGAAGGTCCCCGGTTCGAGCCCGGGCAGAACCTCATTTTTTGTATTTTTGCCCCTTAGTTATGATGTCATCACAACAAATGATGTCTTGTAGAGACATTATGTACGATGCTGTCGGGCTTGAGGGGAGGTGATAGTGGGGGATTAAAAGCACTACATACAATTGGACTAACTATCGAGAACATTTAGTCTTGCTTTCCAGTCTCAGAAGTTCTCAAAGCATGATACTCAGCAGGGCTCTGCCCCTCCAAAGGTCCAACAGCTGCCACCCGTCGCGCATTCAATAGATCAAGATCAATCCTCGGTCCAGTAAAGGTGCCCTTCTTGGTAGTATGCCACAAAACAATAATAAAGCCCACCAGTCCAACGAACACCACAGAGACATAGCTCATGTTCTCCGCCGTGGCAGGCATCACGGTCGGAAAACAATACTGGATATCGAGGTAGACGACCCAAGCGACCGAAATACCATTGATCCAAGCGCCATACTTTCCCAAGCTAAAGTATCGCAATGGCAAGACTTTCTCGCGTCCTCTGTAGAGAAGGACTGCTTGGGGGATGATGCATGAAGTTTGGAGGAAGATGATGGCTGCGCTGACCATGGCGGAGAATGCAGTGGATGAGCCGAGAAAAATGAGACCATAAATCTGTCAAGAATCAACATTATTATGTGAAGCCACAAAGAACTTGAAGGTCTCTACTGACGGTGATAAAGCTGGCAGAAAGTACCAAAGCGTTGATTGGAACCTCAAACTTTGGGTGAACACGTTCCCAAAATTGCGAATATGGCAATGCGCCATCACGCGACACTGCCCAGAGTGTTCGCGACGAAGTTGTAGCTTAGACTATTAGCCAGGAATCGATATAGCCTTCGGCGACCTACCGTTGGCGACAAGATTCGCAAAGAAGCAGAAAGCAAATAAAGCCATAAGAACAGATGCCCCGGACCGAGATCCTGTTCCCTGGAAGTAGATCTCGAACAACGGTAGTCCAGTACTCGTGGTCAACACAGCCTCAACATCAGATATAGCATACATGAGCGAAGCGGCAAAGGGAAAGGCAGTAAACAACCCCATTAACAAAGGATAAATCATGACCTTGGGCACGTTCTTTGCTGGGTTCGGAATCTCTTCACACAAGTGAGCACCACAGTCACTACCCAAAAAGGCGTATACCGCGTTTCCAACAGCGAGCATGAAAGCGAACCCATCACTTGACCAACCCGTTCTGTTAGTAGTATCAGTGAAGATAAACTTTCCCGAAGCATGATTTTTTGTTATGGCGAAAAGGGTGATGGTCGTAGCACTGAGAGTCAGGATGGATAGGAAGAAGAACATTTTGTTGAACAGAGGAATCCATCGTGACCATAGAATGTTGGCAGTTGTGGCGATCCAGATGAGCGCGACATAGATCAGATATTGGTGCCAGCGCTTTTGATCCCAGTCTGGATACCATGCACCCACGATGTCGAGGATCATGGATGATACGAAGTTAGAGACTGAGCTTGAGGCGAGCCACCAGCCGATGACGCTCATCCAGCCGTTCCTGTCAAAGTTAGTGAAATTCATACGCGCAAAAGAAACTTGATGCTGACAGGTAAGATGCAAAAGGCTTGTAGTCTTCTCTCGCTACCATAAATGACCAGTAGTACTGTGCACCGGCGACTGGATACGCGGATGCAAGCTCCGCCATGCCCAAAGAGACGATTGTGGTCATGACTCCCGCGATTGGAAGAGACCACAACGTGCCAGCCGAGGAGGCTTCAGTCAAGCTGATACCAATTGATGATCCGGTTCCCAGCCAAGTGCAAGTCAGAGTAAAGGACAATGCACCCAGAGACCACAGCGAAAACCGACGAGGCATAGCCTGCTGGTATCCCGCCGCCTCCAGCTCAAGGGCATCGCTGTTGGCCGAAACATTGGAAGGAGTATCTGCCAAATTGCTCATGATTGATAGTCAAGCTCAAATCGTGTTTGCTGGAAGAATTGAGCACGTTCGCAGCCCAAGAACAGCGACAAAGACGCTTTATGAAGACCCCTCACGAAAGAGGCTGCCGATCACGAGAGCATATTTCGCTCAAGTAGGACAAGAGCTCCGAGTGACTGGGTCAGGTCCAATGAGATTCACGGTGGTGACAGAGATAAAGAGATTGTGCGACTAGAGGTAATGTGACCTTATCTACTCCGATGATGTAAAGTTTGTGTTTTGTGTAACTTTACAGAACAAAGAATCTTGCAAACCTTGGACTTTACGCTTTGACCCAGCAACGCGGTATGCTTAGATACGAATGTCTTACTAGGAATTGGGATCTTCATCCGCTATTGGCTTATCCTTATCTCCTCTGTCTCACCACGAGACATAACAACCAGTTTATTGATGTATGATTCTCAACGGAGCACTCCAGATATATAAAAATCCGTTCATGGTGAGGGTTGCAAGATAGCCCGCGAACTACGCGCCTCAATTGAGTTAACAAAGGAAGAGCTGCGCTAACCTTAAATTATGGTGGTGATATGTCATCTGAGTCGCACGCTAGGTCGAGTCCAGATGGTCGGGATCCATGTCCTACACACAAACCGAGGGGCTGATAAATCCGTGGAACAAAGAAATCGATCTGCTGGTCTTTGCATCCACATGCCCAATTCCTCGCGTCTTGGCCCAAAGTCTTTTCATAGTGTGTCATCATGCTGTTTTGTAAGCTGTGTCGGTATCGCTGTGCAACGGAAACGTTGGTCTGCTGAGTGCAGCTTGATGAAGATGATGATAAAAAACCAAGACATGGAAGTGTCATTACTCGGCAGGCAATGTCGTTGTAGCTGGTGTAAGCGCTAAACTCGGCCGAGATTAGCGACATGGGCATGCCTTGTGGGGCTAATCAGAACGACCGATGCGCTAAGAACCACTAAAGATATGCCCGCAACAGCAATGGTTAATAAGCGGAAGATAAAAAGTTGCCGTATCACCTCAGAACACGGGAGCGGGTAGTTCGCGCATTAGTCAGATCATTAACTGAGATTCTTACGATATAGAACGTCACGTCATTGCTCCGTTTATTTTCAAATTTGTCTGAGATAAGACGGTAGTTGGGAAAGAAAATGATGAAATCTTTGCTGACAGTGGATAGGGCTGGGAGTCAGCTTGGCGTGTGTCAACGATTCCTCAATTGACATCTCCGCGCAAGACTTTCCAAAAAAAAAAAAAAAGGAAAAGTGGAAGCCTGAATCTCTTGAATGTAACTCTTAACTCAATGCGGCTGTGCTTACTCTCGTATGATGCTCGTCTGTTGGTAAGACGTGCATGTAATCTTGACCCTGTCTTCGCAATCTTATTGGTCTCTGTCGGCATCGCCGGCAGGACCAAATACGAAATTGTCCAAATAGGTGGAATATACGATCCTTGGCCCACGTTGATGAAACACCTAACGTAGTGCTGGAATTATGTCTGGTAAATGATGGATTGTAGGGCTGAAAATACCCTGGCGGAGCTGAGGATACCCTGGGAACGCTACCTCAGTCTTACTGTGGTCCTTTGAAAGGCCAATAGGATTTCTACCCTTCTAACCACCGCCGCTTGGCTCGTGTATTTTACCTGTGTGTTCGGGTGTCATGGAGCTCTCACGTCTATTTAATTGTATTTCTTGAGCCGGTTACTTCTCTGTCTTTTTTTTGCTTAGCATGAACTTAGCCCACCATGCCTGACATTCTCACCGGCAAACAGTTCACAATTTTCCCTCTCAAATATTCAAGTCATGAGATCGATCGCTCAGACTGGGTTTCACTCCTTACCCTTTGCCTCGCCCCTCTCATCGCGCATATCATAGCCGGTGTACCTTCGCCCACATACCTTCACAGAAGTCGACCAAAGTGGCATGAACTACTATGCCACTACAATCCAACTTCAATCCTTTGGCGATATGCTGCTATTGCAGATAGGCGCATCCGAGCAAAGGCCTGGGATCAGAATGATCTTGCTTCTACGAATGCCATCTTCTGGACAAAACGAGGCTGGGATGGCTCCGAGGATATGATCGCTACTAGTGCTGCATACTGTTACCACTTGCCAGAGAATACGAGGATTGCACTATTCTCTCGAGAAATGATTACTACCATCATCGTCACATCACAGGGAATTCAAGCCACGCTCTCACTCATGGGTGCACTTGATACCGACGGCACCAACTCTGGATTCGTAAAGTGGATGGGAGTTGACACCATCTTCTTTCCACTTGCAATGATTAGTCTGTTGAGACTATGCTGCGCTTTCTGGCTTAACGATGACTTTGGATATTCCACCTCGCACTCGTTGGCTCTAGACAAGCGGGCCAACTCGAATGAGAGTTCCAGCGGTACCTTATTGGTGCCAATGGACGTACCTCCCAGACCCCGGTTCCAAAGGCCCTCTTCGTCTTGGGGAAGCAGGATCCTTCGTTGTCTTTTCCTCTTCATTGTCATCAGCATCATAGCCTTAAACGCTATGTACTTTATCCGGGGTGGGCGACAAACAGCAACGACATTTGCTGTCGAACTGGTCTACATATTCTTCCTCTCTATGACAGTATTCATCTTTGCACCATACTTCTGGACAGGCCAGACAACATCAACTATCATACCGTGTATCGACTCGATGGCGTACAAAATCTATACCGCTGTGATATTTGGGGTATTTGCGGCAACGATTATCATCTCTTGCATCGAAACTAGGAAAACGCCTTGTGGAAAGTTCACAAGTGGCCCAGGACTCGAAGCTGATATTCGTGCGTGTTGGAATCCCAGTGAGGACTTGGCGTCTCTTCATGTGGGCTTCAATGCATCTACAGCTACTTTGGTAGTCGATGAATTCGCCATCGCTAATAAAAGTGCATTCATCCCTGTGAATAATACCCAGTGGTCAGCGGTTGACTTTACAGGAACCTGTTTTGGCAAGGCACTCAAAGAATGAGAGACGGGAAGAAAATGTGTGTCATAGAACTTATATAACCTATCACTTTAATGTTGAAGCTATCGCGGGGCTCGTTTCCCACAATGTGATAATCCTGGTTAGGATCTGCACAAGACGTTGCATTTCACTACCGACTGTAACCTACGTGGCCCTCTTCCCCACTGAATATCAGTGGGGAGTCATGCAATGCGAGATAAATGATTGACCGCCCTCTTGAGGTTTTTTCTCTTTGCATCGCACAATTTTGTTTTCTCCCGAACCAACAGCCAAGCCATTGTCTCACATATATCGCTTGTCTGATATACCTTCGATATGTCTTCGCCAAAGACACCTCGATCGCCTGCGTCGCCTGAAAGCGCTCATGATCCAGCAGTGCGGCCTGAAGATGGCCCAATCGAACCTGTCAGCCACTACTTCAGCCCCATGTTCAAAGTCTGTCCCATCTCATCATGTCCTAATGCTTCGTACAGGACACCGATTCTGACTCTTCGTATTCAAAGTCGTAAGAGAATATGAGTCCTAAACCTAGAAAAGCTTGTTAACTTGGCCAAGGACTGGGGTCACAGATACCGAGTCGCTAAAGTCTTCGATTATGGAATACAAGTGGGTTCACGGCAGACGCTTCCATGCTTATGGTGACGGTACATACTGGTAAGCGACGAACTTTAAAAGTCGGTTACGACGGATGTTAACCTTTTTCTAGGGGTGCGAATGATGATCGCCAGCAAGAAGCTGAAGACTTGATGTACGTGCTGTCCCAATGCCTCACATATCCGTCGGCTAACAATCTGTTAGTCATGAGTTGTTCCGTATTGTTCTTGGCGGCAAGCTTTACCAGGCACCTATTGGCAACAGCCCACAGGTTAGTCATGTCAACAACCATCAGCCAGTAACTAACATGTAACCAACAGAACATCTTGGACGTTGGTTGTGGTACAGGGATCTGGGCCATGTAGGTTACTCCGCGAGTCATGATGCCTACAAGCACTAAAGCAAACAGTGACATGGCCGACCTGCATCCATCCGCCGAGGTCGTCGGCGTTGATCTCTCACCCATCCAGCCTAATTTCGTCCCTCTCAACTGCAGATTCGAAGTCGACGACATCAACAAAGAATGGACCTTTCCAGAGAACAAGTTCGATTATATCCACATCCGTTACATGACAGGCACAGTACCTGACTGGACAGAAATGCTTAAGAAAGTACAAAGGTAATGTCACCTAACAAATAACCTGCGAGCCATTCTGACCGATTTGTAGATACCTAAAGCCCGGTGGCTGGGTCGAGCACGTCGAACTTTGGGGCAACGCAATGGCCGACGATGGTACCATGAGCGAAGACTCCCCACTCAAGACATGGGTCAAGATCTTTGAACAAGTGGGGGAAAAGCTCGGCAAACCGTTCTTCTGGGATCCTGCAGAGGCGTTCCAGCAGGCTGGTTTGCAAAACATAAGCGAGAAGAAGGTCAAGGTGCCCATTGGTACTTGGCCGAAGAACAAGGATCTCAAGCAGTGGGGCGCTTGGAACAGACAGTTCTTGCTGCAGGGCTTGGAAGGGTTTTCTATCAGAGGTTTGACTGAGCTTTTGGAGGTAGGTGATTGAATCAGACTCCGAGGATAATGATTGCTAATACTGAGACTCGTAGTGGGAATATGAAAAGGCGCAAGTCTTTCTGGTTGATATGCGCAAGGAATTGCTTAACCCTAGCCTTCACTCATATGTCTTAACGTACGTATTCCTTACCCATACCACGTCGCTCGATGCTAACCGAACTTAGAACTGCTGTTTGGGGTCAAAAGCCCGAAGAATAAATACATAGTAACTACCGCATGAACATAAATAACAATTGACCACTTCATCCTTCACCCGCCAGTCACTTGTCTTATCCGAATGTTGGGAATCTGATCCATCATGGGAAGGACAACACCAACCTGGAGGTACCTTCTCATCCATTTCAGGGAAAGGACAGTCGCCAACAACTTCCATATCATATCTCGTCACGAGCGTTGCAAGAAAGCACAAGGCTGTCTGCCGTACAAGGAATCTGCCATAGCATAACGCCAGCCCTCCACCAAACGGCTTGAACGTTTTTCCAGTAGCCAGCTTGGGATTATCGATGAACCTGTTGATATCGAACGTCTCTGCATCTGGGCCCCAGATTTCTTTATCAATGTGTAACTGCCTGTAAGCCATTATAACATCGTTGCCAGTCTTGAAAGTGTAGCCCGCGACAGTGGTATCTGATACCACCCGCCGGAATCCAGCTGCACCTCCATGGACACGCAAGGTCTCGTGGAACGTGACATTGAGCTTTGGACATGTCTTTAAATATTCCATATCAGGCCGACTGTGGATGCCATCTTTGAATGCAGGAGCAGCTTCGACTCGGAGCTCTTCTAGAAGATTGGGCGTATAGACCGCGCGGGCTAAAAGCCAGAAGGCAAGTATAGATGGCATTCCGTTGATCCTTGTCTCTTTGTTAGAGGTGGCTGTAGTGGACTGATGATGACTTACCCCCAGAACATCTTGAAGAGCAGGGCTGCAATATCTCGAGAGCCAATACCATTCTTACGCATAACATTCTCGCCTTTCGAAACAAATGCCGCAACATCACGTCTTTCATCTTGTGGCAAGTCAAAATATCTGGCCAAATCATCAATAACAGCATCTTTCACTTTGCGTCCCGTAGTAACGAGGAAGTTCGGCAGTGGGAATATAATCTCCCAAGCATGATGTTCAAACGTCGCGAATATCTCCAATATGTCAGGGAATTTCTGCAGAACGACCTTTCCGAAGAAGGTATTCGTTGATGCTGTCATGATTATGTCGTTTGTGAACTTGAGAAGACCGTGCTCGTCTTCTTTTCCTGTAGTCAGTGGATTCCCTGTTTGTAGAACATCATCAAGCCCTTGCATGAGCCTGTCAAAGAAAGCCTGCCCAGCAGGGCCTGATCCTACCTCCTCCCGTACCATATCCAACACGTAAGTGGTTATTGATGTGGAAGTTTCGTTAGGTTTGGTGTTCCAGACAATATCTCTACTCGCTTGAGGCACGCCAATGCAAATCATCAAATGGTCAATAAACGGCTCATATACAATCTCCTTGGTTTTCTTCCAGACTTCAGCCATGTGACGGTGGTCAGGCACGACGTAGGTACGGCGGCCACCTAGCAGAATACTGAAAGGCTGTGCTTTGAAGTACTTGCTATCTGTGGGTTAGCGAGGTGACCCAACACTAGATCTGGAGATTTACCGTCCAGCTAATATGGTACCGTGAGTATCCCTCAGAAATGATAGACTGTGGCCGAGGGCTTTATCATATCAGCAAATAGCATAGAGAGTTTCCGCTCAGCTCTACTGTACCTGGTACCCAGTATGGTAGCATCGGAGGCTGAGATTTGGAGTCCCATAGTGCACCTGTTCTCAAGAGATATTGCCATGCGGAGCAGAGAGCTACGCAGGATAGAACAAGGATGTAGAGGGTTGAATATTGTGACGTAGTATCTTGTTCGATGAGGTCTGGCATGTCGTCTATGAAGCTAGAACATGGAGGTATAGAGATAGATTCCAAATACATTGGGGCGGTATTTATATATGTTCTTGGAGAGGCACGAGGAACTCCGGATGCCGAGTTCAAGGACGGCAGAAGCGAGCCCAATGTCATGGCTTCTTTGTGCTCTAGACGAGTATCGTAAGCCGCATACAACCAGCCCATGACTTTCCGCAGATCTCTTACACAAAAGGCCGATGCTACGTGAAATCAGACTCGCACAGCATACAATAGCTGACACGGGACAGGATTATCGTATACCAAGCTGAGCAGACGAGAACTGATAGCGCGAATGATTGGTTCTGCGAAATTGTCGGTTCCTTTATTCTTAAGCTTGTACTCCCTGTCCTACTTTACACAATCCAAAAGTAGAGGAGCATCCGTAAATGGCTTTGTCTATTCATGCACGTGCGGGGCATGGCTTCAATATCTATGCAGCTGGTGGATCACCACCAGATACGCTAAGCTATCTCCGTTCTAACAAAGATTAAATCCCTCTCTTCTCACTCTTACTCACCGCATCTGGACCATCATGTCGAGTTGGCGGCCCACACGCTCAGAGCAGGAGACAAAGCAATACGTATATACACCTATCACAAAGAAGCAAATACGTGTTCTGGTACTGCATCCAGCGAGTCAGGAATCAAGCCAGCTACGAGGAGAACTGCTGGTGGTAAACTTGGACAAATTGCCACCTCGTCATAAGCCGTCTTCTTCCGAAACTATTGACCCAACCCAATATGTCTGCTTCGAAGCCATCTCTTACGTGTGGGGTCAAGGGACCTTCACTGATACTCTTGTGACACCACATGGTTTCATTCGCATCACAGCGTCTCTTGCTTCCATTCTGACACGTCTTCGTGATTCTGTACAATCTAGAATGTACTGGGCAGATGGCGTCTGCATCAACCAGGCTGATGTAGCAGAGAAGGGTATCCAAGTTCCTCTTATGGGACTGATCTACAGTTCTGCTGTTCGCGTCCTTTGCGACATTTGCCAGACGGAGCAGTTCGACTCTTTACTCGCCGCCATGGACCGATACTGGAGACGGAACATCCGCCGCGGTTTCATGTTAGGGATGGGTATGGGGGTTCCCATAGCTGTCTCGAAAGAGACCTCGGCTCGAATTTTGGGAGTCACTCTGCCTACTCAAGATGAAGCCGGCGCGATCGAGGTGGTCAGAACGGAAGAATTCTCCGAAGATTTTCTCAAATTCATACACCTAAGCTGGTTTAGTCGTCTGTGGATTATGCAGGAGTTTATCCTTGGTCGCGATGTAAGCATGATCTTTGGCCGTCGCCACGTTCCGTGGGGTCGTCTCTGGGCCGGTACACTCAATTACCAGGGCGTCGTGATACCTTGGGACTCTATTGCGTTTACAAAAGCCGAGAACACTGCTCTGACTACATCATTATACTCAGTCTGTTTCCTCCGCGCTGTTCGGATGATCGATCCCAACACAGCCCATGGTCGTGAACTCAGACAGGCCGCCGAGACTCTTATGGGAGGCGCGGATTTGAGTGAAGGTCAACTTCCTGTGCATATCATAGCTGGATGCTTTAAGAAATGCACCATTCCTCGAGATCGATATTACGCTATACTGGGTCTTGTAGAAGGGGGAGAAGAACTATACGCTGATTATACTGCACCCATGAGAGATATCACTATTCGGTTCTGGAAACGCGCATTGCAACTTACTTCTGGGGGAGAACTTCTTCTCATATCAGGAATGGCAGGTCAAACTCCCGGCTACCCCTCCTGGCTTAGGGATATCTCTGTTCCCAATCCAATCAGTCATCTCTGGCAGATGGGTCCCCTGACGAACTCCAGGCATCAAGCCGGGGGTAGTATGGGTACATGGTCTGCCAGATTTAGCGACGACCAGCCTGACGAGATGTTCACTCAGGGCTACTTCATCGATGAGATCTCTGAAGTATCGAGCGATGAGCCAGCCGAGCTCTTCGAAGTAGTGGCTATGACTACATGGTTTGAGAAAGCTATTGCCTTCTTCACTTCCGGTCGCCAGATAGCCCATGCCGGGTACGTGTTGACTGGTGAGAACATACAGGACGCGGCTATAAAAGCGATATGCGATTACAATGCAAACGACGCCACCGCAGACTTCAGCGCAATTTCTCAGATAGCCACATCCCTTCTCTCAGTTGCTGAGACCTACCCGAATAAAGGCCCAGACATGATGACTAGTATTCGTGCCACTTTCGGGGACAAGGAGGATATCTGGATGAAGCTTTTCGCTCGAGTATACTCCACCAAGGGTTTGCGCTTTTGTAGGACGAGCAAGGGAATGCTTGCAGTAATGCCAAAAGAGGTGCTTGCGGGGGATTTAGTGTGGATTCTAAGAGGATGCCGATTACCACTTGTCTTAAGGCCAAACTTATCACATCTTGGAACGTTCCATATGGTGGGTTGTGGCTCGGTATACGGGCTTATGAGTGGAGAGGTCCTCCAGTTATCAGAGTTCCATTGCCAGGATATCACTTTACGATAGCGCTTATATCCGCTTTCATTGTGATGGGTGGTTATCACAGAGTTCCGTCATTCATGTTGCTGCAAGAGTTCATCTCCAGGCAAAGACAAGAGGAGGGAAGAGTGAAGGCATATTGTATGATACAGAGAATTGATCATATCATCCATTACAGAGTGACAATTACGCTAACTTTAAACATCTATTAAGCCCTTCAAGGCTTCTTGCCCGACTCAACATCAGCACCCGCAGTGTTGGTGTTGACGGGAGTGATCTCAACACCCTGGAGCTTATCATCACCGCGAGGGGGGACAACCTCGAACACTGTTTCAGAGTTAGCAATGATCTTGCACAGAATATGAGGAATAACCTACAGTCAACGGGAGTAGTCTCGAACTTGCGGGCGTTGGTCTTCTTCTGGAAGAGGTAGTCAAGATCGGCAAAGCTACGGTTCTTGGTCTCAGGAAGGAAGAAGAAGATCCAGACAGCCCAGATGAAGCAAAGGCCAAAGTAGAACATTCCGGTCTTGGCTCCCCAGTTCCAAGCATCGCTACTGCTGTTGAGCATACGGGGGTTGAGCTGCTGGACGATGATCTGACCACAGACGTAGACAGCACGACCGATGACAATGGTGTGGGCGCGGACACGGCTGGAAGCTGTCTCGGCGACAACGACGTAGGTGGTAGGGCCAAGAGAGACCTTGAAGATACACTGGACGACGACGAGGAAGGCAGCGGTGGTAATGGCTACGCTGTCACCATCGGAAACGAAGCCCAGAATACCGATGATCAACATGCAAAGACCAATACCGGAAGAACCGTAGAAGTAGAATGTGCGACGGCCAATTCTACCCATGAGGGTGATGGCAATAGCAGTGGCAAAGATGTTGACGGACTGGATACCCATGTTGTAGTTGAACGCGTTCTCGTTGCTCATTCCAACGGACTTGAGCAGGATAGCAGCGAAACTGGTGATGGATTGACCGTTGAGAATCTGGATGATCCAAGCCATGCAGACAATACCAGTTCGGCGGAGGTTAGTGCCACGGAAACAGTCCATGAAGCTAGCATCAGCAGCCTCAATCTTCTCCATCTCGTTGGTGTGCTTCATGAGAGCAAGAGTTTGAGCCATGGTCTCATCGGTGTAATGGCCCTTGCGCGCAAGACGACGAAGGTTCTTCTCAGCCTCCTCGAATCTGCCGCGACGGACGAGGTACCAGGGAGACTCGGGGGCGAAGAAGGCGACGATCAGCAGAGGAGGAATCCACATCCACTGCAGACCGTAGGGAACACGCCATCCAGCGTCGCCCTTGAGGTCGAGGGAGCCACGGAGGACACCAGTAGCAAGGAAACTTCCGGCTCCCCAGCACATGGAGACCCAGGCAGTAAGGTATCCTCGGAGGGCGGCGGGGCAGATTTCGGCGGCGTAGGCGGTGGTGAGGGTCTGGAAGATACCCCAAGGGATACCGCAGAGGAGGTTACCGACGAGGAGCATTTCGACGCTGGTGGCGAAGAAGAGGACGAAGATGGTGCAAGCCATAAGAGACATGGCGAACTAATAAGATCAGCTTCATTCTGATATGTAGATGTTAAGACTTGAAACGTACCATGTAAACACGTCGAGAACCGAATCGCTGCTGGAGGAAACCGTTGAGAAGAAGACCGAGAATGGAACCACAGTTGTTTCCAGCACCGATGGCACCCTGCCACTTTGTAGAAATATGTTGTTCGCCATTAGCATCGGGCCATCCGAAGCGCTTGAGGTAAGCAGGATGAGCGAAGAAATTGTTGATGAGACCGACATCCATTCCCTCCATGACCAGGGCAACACTCAGAAGCATACTGAATGTCACGGCGGGCCAGTATCGGTTGAACAGCTCCTTCTTGGGGATGAGAGCCTCGGCATCACTGGCTGTGACGGCGGCTTCGATGAGCTCGACCTGAGAGTTGTTTCCCGAGTACTCGGTGTGGTGGACGGGGAGTTTTCCGCCGCCTTCCACGTGGGCGGGATCCTGAGAGGGCGCCATTGTGGATCTTAGTCAGGGAAGGATTGAGAAGGAGGAAGAGGAAAGGGAATAGGATTAGAGAAAATGCTCAATGCAGATCTGGGGAAAGAAAAGAGGAAATGGAAGGGGGGAGGATATAGGATAGATATAAGCAACATAACTTCTCTTTCTCCGCACTCAACCCAACATGGTGGACCTTGTCTTTCTGGCCGTCAAGAGAGCATCGTTGCCAAGATCAGTCGGACTTGACCAGGATTCTCGGTGGTATTTCCCCACGGGGTCCGCGAATCATCCCCCGCATGGTCAAGGGCGAATTGGATTCCCTGGATGGTTCGACTAGTATTGACCCGACCAAGCCTGTTTGAGCCTAAAAGATTGCGTTTCGGGAAAGACAAGCCCGAGTCACGACAGTAAATTTAACGTGTGATTCGAGCTAAATGTTAAATTTCTGGGGGCTCCACCCCCAGAAACGGACGATGGGGGTTCCACAGCAACTCGACGGCTTCAATTCTGGGGTACGAGATGATCATCACCGCCCAAGATGAACATTCTCTGTAGGATATGGCATTTGGAGTCAAGGCATATTCCTATGCATTTGATTATCTGGAACAACATTATTCCTTCATTGTCACTGTATCTGTCTCCAGAGTACAGAGCATCTCCAACTCGTTGACTGTCTTGGTATGACCTCGGCTAACTACGAGTCAAAACGATTGGTCAACAATTCACTACCTGACTCTCTTGGCCGACAGACCAGACCAAGCCTGGACTCGCTCTTCTCTCCGAAACCGTCACATGAACCAGCATCCTAGGAGACTCTGGTTGCCATGATACAAGACTATTAACTTGGCATAACCTGAAGCTTTAATGAGAATGATACTGATGAACGATATATGACTCTGGCCAAGAACACAGAGAGTGGATTGAACCGATAAGGTTGTCGACCGGTACTGAAGATAAACGGTACTCAACTGTGAGCCCCCATTGAAATGATCCTCTTCCCCACAATGACAATGGGTCGACCCCAAAGTTGCCCGCCCGCTATTCTTCAGCGTCAAGCTTAATTCAACAGAGCACTGACAAAAGTGTGGCGACTAGTTTAGCTTGGCTTATGCGATGACAGACCGGTAGCGTAGCGCAGCCCTTTTTTCTCCTCATTTTTATGACTCCGTTCCTCATCGGCGAAGCACTACGGCATTGATGACCGGTAATTGCCGGCCTCGAATATCGGCCTAGGTCGGACATGGCGCCGATATCTCGTAATTATTTGACAGAGCTGAATAAATACAGTCTCATGATTCCATTTTGAACAAAGCTAACGATTCATTGTTTTCAGCTCAAAAGACGCCGTGGTACAGTTTGAAGTGTCAATTCTTCTGCTCGGTATCTCGGGCAATCTACACGCGTTGATCTCATCTCCAACCGTTCTACTCGCACTTTAACAAATCACAGCCCAAGCCACGTTTGGGGTTCCAAGCCCCCAATCCTCTCAAGCCATTACCCTCAAATTGTATCAGCCAAGTAACCGTTCCAGGTGCTAGAGTGTCAATCACTGCACGTCCGGTACGCGTCAAGCAAGGATTTTCCATCGCTTCGGTGAATTCCCCCCTTTTTGGGGTTACGCTGGCACCCCGCATTCCGGGGAACAGACCGTGTCACGATGATCCTTGTAGGCAAAGATTCTCATGATTTTGTCCTCAATGAACCCGAGAGACTGGATCGTGAAGAGCTGTCACATGGGAACCCGCCGTTTCGGGAACCTAAGATACATCTAGACTGCTAGTTCGTGGATGACTGTCACCCTTCGCCTGAATGCCAAGCTGCGGCGTACCTGGACACTAGCCATAACGTCGTGTTTCGGTGTTTTGAAGCCCGAGAGTGTCGATACGAGTACTGCTTGCATGGTCGGTTGCTCGGCTGTCGTCAAAGCTGCATCTCCGTGTGGTCCCTACCATCCCTTGAGCATTAGGGGACACTGACAGGCCAGATCAGATGCACGATACTAGTATAATCATCTCAAGGAGTAATTCCGGCCGGGGTACCATGGCCTTGACTGTCACTGACGCTTCTCGGTATGGCCCGTGAGAGTGTCAAGGTTACACTGCACCTGAGATACCAGGTAACAGTTTGACGTCGAGCAACCTTAGCCTGGAGTGGCTTTGTCTTGACTCGCATCAGCAAGCGCGTTCCATATGCATTTGTTACCCAGAGAGTAGCTCACACTCACATGTGGGTGTAGATACTGAGAGCACGAACAGGCTAACGGCTTAGGTCCCTGTTTACCGGTGTACCATCCACCAGAAACACTGGATTCCTTGGTGGCGCTTTGATGTTATGTGATAAACCTGCCAATGACTGTAAAAGTTTCATCTCTTTTAATTGTGACAACGGCGGATAATGCGGCAAAGTTGATCATCTGTTTGTTCAATCTGCGGTCATGGATGCAAGATTACCCCGGATTTACGAGATCTGCATCTCAACGGCCTGAATTGTATGTAATGAAAGTGTGAGATTCGGTGAAATTGCAGGATTTCTCAACCGCGTCTGCATATGTGTGGAGTGTTGGCCAGCCGCCCCAATGATGAGACACGGGCTGTGGCACAGTCGCGAGAAAGCCAACATGATGAATTGAAAGGATGATAACAGTAGAACGTTCGAGGTATAGGGTTAGTAATCGTTAACATGAGAGGTTTTCTGGTTTGGATTGACGTGAGCGTGAAGTCCCGAAACCGTTTTTTTGCCTAGGGAGCATCACAGAATTCGGTCTTTCGTCCTGAGTAGATTTTTCGCATCAAGACTGTCACGTCTCTATAGCGCCTTGCATTGTGGATCCAGAAGAAAAACGCGACTATTTATACAGGAGAGATAATTGTGAGATAAAAAGACGAGATTCTTGCTAATTTGTTGCTGTATTCATCGAGTAACTGTGACTATTCAATGTCATGTAGGGTAGCCAAAGCAACAACACGTGACCGGATTATCGCGTTGTGACTTGGGCGATTGAGCATGTTCGTCACGCCATGACGTATTTTGTTTAGCGATTTATTTCTTGCATACGCAGTCAATCTCCAAATTAAGTACATTCGCTCGAATGTTCTGGGAAAGATCCCTCAAATTCTATCGACAACAGCTGCACGACTGCTCGAAACTCCCTGTTTCGCTCGACCGATATGAAGACGCGCCGAGACCACAGCGATTGCGGTAGACCCTGCCCTGGAGCGACTCGCCCATAGTCGATACGGCTGACGCAGACGAGCCAACGTATTGGACTGGACACTCGATGCGCACTCTTGTTCCACGCCGTCAGCAGTGACTCTCACTCAGCTACCGACGCGAGTAAGTTGAAGAACACCTGGACACCCGCACAATCGTCAGCGCTGTCGCAGACAGCTCATGGTCTACCTTGTTCTCAAATTTCGACATTAAAGCGACATGCGCTCCTCCATCGCCCGCTCCTCGCGACCGAAGCGAGAACTCGACCTTTTCCTGAAATGTCGCGTCGCCATCGTCAATCCGCTCTCGGTACCCTTCCCTTGCGAGAACGACACGCGCCATGCTTCAGCCAGTGGCGTCCGCGACCGGTCGTTCCACCGTTGTCGACAGCGCCAGCGAGGCTTGTCGCCAAACAGCACCCAGCGCCCTACGGAACGCCGACGCCACACGCATCGCCATGCCGATCGAGCACGGACGAAGTACAAATAACTGGTGATGGTGCAATGTCGGGCGATGGTGCACTTTGAAGATCACCGTCGCTGAGATGCTGTCAACGGCGGCCGCGCTGACGCCTACCTACGACAGACGCGCTGCCAGAGAAGCAACCGTATCTAGCCTCCGCTTTCTGGTGTTGCCCATCATTCGTTGAGCCGTAATGATGCCGTCGCGCCGACAATGGTTTCGTCTGGGCCCAGCTCCATCACCGCCCATCGCCTCTACTGCTCGCTGTGATTGGCGTCCTTACACTGGGCTTGTATTCGCATCAACTGCAGTCATACGCTCGCCCTGTGGACTTGTCGCATTGCCATGAGCCGTATGTGCGCCGCTGTACGGCACCGTGCTATATGTGATGTCGCCTGTGATGCTGTTCTACTGCATGACTGTCGCCAATTGATCTTTGGTGTATCGTATTGCCGCGATCGCGATCATGCTGAACGTAGCGCGGCCCGCATGACGTCGCCAGTCCTTCTTTCGTGTCCGTAACCTTCCTGGACCAACACCTATTTCATGACCATATCCTCATTCCAAAGCAGTGCATTTACCGCTACGTCGTCCCCGTGATAGAGCTGCACATACATCCTGATAGCCGGACACTCCACCCTAGCCCTCATTTTAATCCACCAGATGCTCCGCCCCGCCTTGCGATACCATAGATATAGAAGTAGTAGAGCCACAGGATCTCGTTCGAGTAGTAGCGCCTTGAAAGCACCGCCGAGTCTATGCGTGAACAACTGCGTGTGCCCTGTCGTAACCTCGTTATCAGGTAGATTGAGCACATGTGAAACAGCGTGCGCTGCATAGAAGTAAGGGTTGTCATCCGCTGTAGAAAGATCGTGTAGAAGACAGATGTCGGCGATTGGCGCTGGTATACCGTGTATCCCAAATTCGGGCAACGGTGACAGCATTTGATCAAACGTGATTCCCATAACATGGAAAAGACTGTCCGCTCGCATTGGCTCGACCAGCTGCCATAGTGACATCTTGCCATTGATCATGGTCACCCACTCCAGGTCATCGTCACCAGAGAACTTCATAGGCCATGAATCCTCCGGTCTGTACGCATCAGGAGAAGAGAATGTCAGGACAGCCAAGGCAGCAGCAGTACCCCAGATGGGGTCTTTGTCTTTCGTTTTGACGGGCCGTCGAAGTTTCTCGTTGAAGAGGGCTGTGCTCTGGGACCAGTGGTAGCACTCTTCTAGACTGCGACGAGTGCCTGTTGTTGTGTTTAGGTAGCGATCGTATGTGAGCGCAACTGCCAAAGAGGCGTGCATCAAACATGGATACTGCAATGTCAGCTATAAGTGAAGGTCGATTGTTGTCTTGCATTCGGCCACTCACAGTAAAGGCCAATTTGAACAAACTCTGGTTCACTTTCAGCATATTGGGATCATCAGGTGTAAGAAGACTCCGTGCATAATAACGAGTGACAAAGTCCTGGCACTTGACACTCAGCTGATATCTCGAGAACTCATCGGATGTCCAGACGGCGTTTGATATGGAAGGTCGAAGAGCTGGTTTGCTTCGAACTAGAGACCTGCCCGTGTCGGAAGTCGCTGGCTGTAGATCCGGGATATTGAACCCGAAGTTGCATACTACTCTGAAGGAAGTACAACTCCTGCAATGGGGCTTGCTCTCATCGCACTATGGACAATCAGTCTTTCGCTCACCATGTAGGAAATGGGTTCCATGACCTTGACCTTTCGCAGCTTACAATTCCGGCACCCATGTCTCGACCTCCGCGCCGGTTTAGCCGCTCGAGCTTCCTTTCTGGCTTCCGCGTGCATGGCTACTGTTGCGTGAATTACTGTGTCCTTCTTGTTGAAAAAGAATGAAGAGATGTAAGCTGCAGCAGTAGGTGGAGACGAAGATATTCCTTCAGTTCCACTTTGTTCGCTACGCTAACCTCGTCTCGCCAAAATGATCTGGGACGCTAACCATCTCACGGAAACAGTCAGCGCTGATTGGCTCATGTATATCTGGGATCGATGGACTTAATATCGAGAAAGTCCGTTGTGGGCGAAGAAGGCAGGTATAAAGAGGATGAGGTATCCGTTCTAATTGATCTTTTTCATCTCATACATACCTGAAAAGTTTTGTTAACGTGCATTCTTACCCATATTACAATGGCAACCCATCTCGCCGCCGTCCAAACAGCCAAAGGACAACCCTTTGAGGTCCAGTCCCGTCCCACACCAAAGCCGGGACCGAATGAACTGCTTCTCGCCGTTAAATCTGTGGCTTTCAATCCAGCCGATGCCATCATGCGCAGTACAGGACTTTTCATTCCCGCATACCCTACCGTGATCGGTTTCGATATGGCGGGCGTCATTCTCGAAGTCGGCGACAACGTCCCATCCGATACTGGTTTCCAGTCAGGTACCCGTGTTGTTGCCTACTCGGCCTCAGCCTGGAGATCCTGCGGCCCAGATTATGGAGTCTTTCAGGAGAAATGTATTGTTCCTTGGCAACACGTTGTGGCTCTTCCGGACGAGAGCATGTCGTGGAATCATGCTGCGACGCTACCAGTATCCGTCCAGGTACCCCTCAGTGCGTGGGATAAAATGGGTATTCCCAAGATGGGAGAACTTGAAACATCGTCAGACAAGTTAGTTGAGAAGAACGAGGTTCTTCTTATCTGGGGCGCATCTTCAAGTGTTGGCACAATGGGCGTGCAGTCAGCACGTGTCATGTGTCAGGATCCCAACTCTCCCTTTGCAGGTGTCTATGCCACAGCTAGCTCAGCAAACCACGAGTATATCCGCTCACTTGGAGCCGATCGTGTGTTCGACTACAAAGACCCTGGTGTGGTTGATGCCATGATCTCTGCTGCCAAAGACGACGGCTTGACCATTCGACACTGCTTCCTCGCTATGGGAGACCTTCCCTCATGTCAAGCTATTCTTAAAGCCTTCCTTAAAGAAGGACAGCAAAAGGGAAAGATAGTCTCAGCACCAAGGTTGCCAGAGAGCATCCAGGATGTGAAAGGAGTAGACGTCATGTTTGTGATGCCGTCAATGGTGGAGGAAGAAAGGTTGGAACAATTTCGGTACTGGATGGGTACGTGGCTAGGCAAGAACCTTGCGAAGGGGTCCATCAAACCAAGTCCTGAGCCAAAGGTTGTTGGAAGAGGGTTGGACTGCATCAATCTGGCGATGGATAGGATGGCCGAAGGTGTGAATTGTGCCAAGTTGGTAGTTGAGATTAGTCAATAATTGGTTGAGTCGGGCCACTGGCGTCCATGCAATAACTTTCATCGCGTGACAATCGTCAAAGGGGTAGATGCGGCTCAATGCCACCGTCATATCGTTCCGGTGTCGCGTAGAGTATTTCCCAGAAGAGAATAAGTAACAACTCAAGTGGAGTTAATACTGGACCAAAGACTACCCCTGCGGTCCTGGCCTTAGCGAGAGAACCATGGTGGAGACATCAAATGCTTCTGTCAGACATTCCACTACCGCTCCATATTATACACTATTGATGTGACAATTGCATGGCCAGGGCGCGTCTAGATCTGGTTTCGTCAGTCAGAGCTTCTTAGGCCTATGGCGGATCAATTTCGAAGTCAGGGGTTCTGATTCAACCTGTTCCCCCGCAGCTGGTTCAACGTCATGTCAGCCACATCTCCTCCCATTCAGCAACAAAGTTTCCAGAAGCAGTGATGACGACTACTTATGTTGAGCTTAATTCCTCGATTATCATTTTCATGCCTTCTGCACACCAACTCCAAGACCTGTGTGTGTGCGCAACTTGTCAAGCTTAAATGATAGGTTCATTGTCAATTCAGCTTCTGCACTCTTTAAATCGAGATGGCCCAACAGCGTTGCATCTTCTCCGGCCTTGTCCGAAACGAACAGCGATGATACTAACTCGAACAGGAATAGATCAGCAGTTTCTGCTCGTGATGGTCTTCTTTCAGGACTAGTTCGTCCCGGCGCAGTGGTCAATGCGTCTGGAGAGAATTTGAAAATCCGGGGAGCTTCCAAATGAACTGCTTCGTCGGACCGACATCTCGGACCGACAAGATGAATCCAGAGCGTTTTCCATCAGAATATCTATCGTGAACTTCATCGTCTGACTAGAAAATGACGATGTTGTCGGCCCGATAGTCCAGTTTCCTAGCAATTGAAGCCATCACAAGACTCGCTTCTTGGCGGAGATGAGCTGAGCCATAAGTCTTTCGATGTTATGTCTCTCTCATCGGTCCGACAACACTTCTGATGGCTGTTTGACTAGACTCCTCTTGGCATTTGCCCCTGGCGCCCCCAGCTTCGAACCTTCAGAACGTGGAGAGACGTCTCAATCTGGGGTTAAGCATAAGAATCCCCAGATTCCCCAGCTTTCTTGCCAATCTCATCCTCAATCCCATCCTCTTCTTCCCCATCCTCCTTCCCTGGGCTCCTTGAGAACACATCTTTGTCTCAATTACCCCCTTTCACAATGTCCCCTTCACCAAAGGACAACATGGCTCAGGTTGAGCACATCGACCCTGACTCCAAGATGGGCTTCGACGAGGTTGAGAAGCCTGCTGCGCGCGCGGCCAACGATCGCGAACACACTCTTACCTTGAGGGACAGTTTCCGCCTGTACCCTAAGGCCATTGCCTTTTCCCTCCTGTTCTCGACAGCCATTATTATGGAGGGTTATGATTTGAGTCTTCTTGGCAGCTTCTACGGTTACGATGCGTGAGTAGCCCCATTCCTTTACAACTTCAAAGCTAATCTTGTATAGATTCAAGCAAA
The DNA here is from genome assembly GCA_028416715.1 of Fusarium multiceps. NCBI lineage: Eukaryota > Fungi > Ascomycota > Sordariomycetes > Hypocreales > Nectriaceae > Fusarium > Fusarium multiceps. The sequence continues at coordinate 23,672 of JAQPZZ010000064.1, read as the reverse complement.
AGTTTGGTAACGAAGTCGATTCGAACGGAAACCCAATCATCTCGGCAGATTGGCAAACATATATCCAAGTCGGTGGCATGTGCGGTCAAATCATCGGTCTCTACCTCAACGGTTGGGTCTCTGACCACTTCGGTTACAAGAAGACCATGATGGCGTCTCAGATGCTCATGATCGGCCTCATCTTCTTCCCCTTCTTCGCTCCCAACCTTCAGGTCCTCCTTGCCGGAAACATCCTCCTCGGTCTACCCTGGGGTATCTTCCAGACCCTCACCCTCGCCTACGCTTCCGATGTCGCACCCGTTGTCCTCCGTCCCTACCTTACTGCCTACGTCAACCTTTGCTGGGTCATCGGTCAACTCATCGGTGCTGGCGTTCTTCGAGGTTTCAGCACCATGGGAGGTGACTGGTCTTACAGAATCCCTTTTGCTCTGCAGTGGGCTTGGCCTCCATTCATCATGCTCGGTACTCTGTTCGCTCCCGAGTCTCCTTGGTGGCTTGTTCGCCAGGAGCGCTACGAAGATGCTAAGCGATCTATCCTTTCGCTTGTCACTCAGTGCGAGATCCCCTTTGATGCCGATGCCCAGGTCGAGCTTCTCAAGGCCACAAACCAGATGGAAAAGGAGAACTCTGCTGGAACCAACTACTGGCACTGCTTCATGCGCAGCGATCTTCGACGAACTGAGGTCGCTTCCATCACCTACACTGCGCAGGCTCTCTGCGGTAGCGCTCTCATGGGATACGCCGTCCAGTTCTACCTCGAGGCCGGTCTTTCATCAGAGCAGGCTCTCGACTTCAACGTGATCCAGTACTGTGTCGGCGCCGTTGGTGTTGTTCTCTCCTGGTTCTTGATGTCCCGCTTTGGCCGTCGCGATATCTACATCTGCGGCATGGCATCCCTCTTCTGTATCCTAATTGCCGTTGGAGCCCTTGGCTGCGTCAAGAAGACCCAGAGCACCGGCTGGGCCATTGGTAGCTTGCTCATCGTCTACACCTTCGTCTACGACATGACCATTGGACCCATCGCTTACACCATCGTTGCCGAGATCTCATCCACCCGTCTCAAGGCCAAGACCATCGTTCTTGCCCGCAACTTCAGCAACATTGCAGGTCTCGTCACCAACACTCTCATGCCCCGCATGCTTGGCCGAAACTCTTGGAACTGGGGTGCCAAGACTGGTCTTTTCTGGGCCGGTTGGTGTCTTCTCATCTTCATCTGGGCGTTCTTCCGCCTTCCTGAGCCTAAGGATAGAACTTATGGTGAGCTCGATCTTCTCTTTGAGCACAATGTTCCTGCTCGCAAGTTCGCCAAGACCAAGGTTGATCAGTTTCCCACTTCTGGTTCCACTGAGAAGGTTCAGGAGCTGTAATTGAAATATGGATCGGGGTGTTAGTAGTATTTATTAGACTTCGATAGATGAGTCAACAGGGTCCTTTTATGAAATAAAAATAATTCAATGAACAATTCTTTTCGTCCCCTGATGACGGTAGTGATTGGGTTCTGCCAAACGTTATTCTGATTGGGGCACCAATTAACCTACATCTGAACCTTGATGCCTTGCGCCTTTATAGATATTTCCCTATCTCCTTTAATCACTTTCCAGCAACACATATATTCATTACCCTTGCTAACAAAGATGGACCTCTACTCGAGAACAACCCAAGCATTCAGCTCAGTGCTCAATGATTACATAAACACGCTTACCCCATACGGTACCCATAAAAACCACTCATTCCCTTACGTCAGTGGGGCACTAGTCACTCTTCCCCCCATAAACACACCACAAGCGTCGCGCACACACCATCTGTCAGCCGAGGACAGAGACAGAGACCCTCCCTCAGCCGATATCGATATCCCTTCACTTGGAAACCTCAGAATACGCTGTACTATACTCTATCGCCTCGCTACCATGGTCGCGATTCACCCTCCCCATCATCACGGCGCCCCGACCGACGTGCTCGCTCGCTGTCCCGATCTTCTCATCGTCTCCATCCTCGAGACACTCCCCAAGCATGACCTCTGCAGTGTGTCGCGTCTTAACAAGCGCTATCATGCTCTCGCCGACGCTGTCCTATACAACACAGTTCAATGGCTCAAGCCAGAGCTGCATTTAATCTTCAGTCAATCACTCACACGTCGGCCACGTCGCGGATCAGCGATTGAGGAAGTCAAGCTAGCGTACCCAGCATCCGAGCTGACACGCCTCATTTCGAATACGCAAGAACCCGGGACCATGAACGGTGTTTCTCAAACAATAGCCACAATGTCGAATCTGAAGACGCTCGACATCGCTGTTCCGGTCGCGCTTCTACCCAGTATAGGCAACCTATTCAACGGCCCGTTCGATCTCGCTTGCTTGCAGTCATGTACTCTGTTCTACCAGGATGAGGACGATCAATACTGGGATCTACACGAGAACCTCCATATATTTACGCATCCTACCCTCGAGACGCTCGTTATCAAGAGGGCAAAGCTGGACGACCGAGGATTTGAGATGCTCGAGCAACCGCACAATACGGCTTTGAAGACGCTGCATTTGATAGAATGCGACATTAACGACGATACCCTATCGGACGTTTTGGCTTTCCCTGAAGCTCTGAAAGAGTTTGTTCTTACGCAAAGAGAAGAACCCGAGCCCGAGCTTGAAGAAAGCTCAGCCAGCATCCGCGACTATATAATTGCTCTTCAAGAGCAGTGCCATTCGTTAGAGACCATCACGATCGACTTCCCGATGCTCGCCAGCAGTAGGCCTCTGGCACTTCGGGAGTACGCGTGCCTCAAGACATTACGACTGAACTGGGACTATCAGCTCTTTGGAAAATCAACAAAAAAGCCACGGATGGCCTCCGTCGGCCTACCACCCGAATTAGAAACACTAGAGTTCTTCAATCCCTTGGGTACGGATGAAGAAGTCACAGATTTATTGGCAAACGCGATATCAAGTCTGCATATCACGTGTAGAAAGATGAAGGAGTTAATTGTTCTTGTGGAAGAGACGGAAATACCGAAAGATGTTTTGGAGGCGATCAAGTCACAACCGCAGTTGCATCTGAGTGTTATTGGAGGGGAAGAAGATAGAGACGATCCTGAATAAGATTGGATAGATTAGAGTCAGTTTGGATATTTGTCATACTGGATAGAACACTTTTACGATACATATGAACAGCGAATACACTGCCTTGCATAGAACGCTCACTGTTAAAACAGACGAATAGCTGACTGATTTCCTGTCAGTGGCATAGACATTCAATGATAATACCTGGAAGGAGCGAGCGAACTGGCACTGCCATGACAATGCACGTAAATGACAGTGCCAACTGCGCATATAGAGATAGATAGTCCTCGTACTTCCTTCCTCTTCCCGACCATACAACACCAAAAACCAAACACTAGACGTCAAACCCAGACATCAAACATCAGGCATCAGGCATCAAACATCAAACATCAAACATCAAAGCCAGCAAGACAACTTATCCCCTCCAACATTGAACGATTCTAACTGACCAACATGTGTTACCAATACGACGTTCACATTGCTTGCCCTACCTGCAACAACGAAAACAAGGCACCGCCCGAATACGAAAAATGCTCCACGGCCCAGGCCAACGGGAAGGTCTGCGAATCTGGGTACGCAAAGCGAAAGCTTTTCCGCAAAGGCGAGGAATGCAAGAAGTGCGCCAAGATCCGGGAGATGAAGGATGCCGCGGCGGTCAAGTTGACCGAGGAACTTCGAGCCAAGGGATACGATGTTTAGTCTTCACTGATATCATGTCTGGTCGTCTGTAAATGGAAAGTTGTCGAGAAAGCTACCGGTTTCTTACAGGACAGGAACTTGATGCAGGATGTTCCTTTAGTATTGAACGGTTCCAGGTCTGAATAGCTGGGTGACTATCCACTCTACATAGTCAATGTACAAAGGCTTGAGCGGAACAAACGGTTTATATTGATTGTGAAAGTCATAGATGTTTTACTAATATTCTTCGTAAAGTAGGAATTTCACGACGATACAGGTGAGACAAATGGTTGTCTCCTACTGATACCGACTGGGTGCCCCATGATGCAAAGGTTTCAAGCCAAAGGTTGTCGTCAGTCAGACGTAAGCCTCACTTCATAATGAGCAATATCGAAACTTCGAAATTGTTGTTGTGGTCTCCTAAAATCAAGCGCAGGGAAGTCGCATCTTCTGTGACACAGTAACCTAAGTGACCCGAGGGAGCTGATTGCCAATTGGCTGGAGTACATAGTGTTGTGTGTGAGATCAGTGAAGCATAATTAGTCAGCGGGTTTAGCTCAGTTGGGAGAGCGTCAGACTGAAGTCAAACTTCAATCATTCGATATCTGAAGGTCGTGTGTTCGATCCACACAAACCGCAAACCTTTCTTTTTGCGTTGTCCCCGAAGAAAGTTTCCTTTTTTACTTTCAAATATGTTTTGTTCCATAGGTAGTAAGTACTCTCTCTACCTTCAGCCGAAATGAATGAAAAGCTCAATCCACCAGATATTTCCTAGACTATAGAGTTCTAAAGAAGTTATAAGTGCAGTTGCATGATGCACTATAGCCCATCTACTTCCCATGTATACCAATAATCTTTATGCCCGAGGGTTCTTTAGATCGGTACATCGTATCTTGATAGGTACTGCCAATTTTGACATCCGATGGTCCTCTGCTATGCATGGGTGAGTCGCTACCCATGAGATCCAGATGCGCATCACTCCTCATCCATGGCATTCCGCTGGTTCTAGGTACTTACAGCACGTAGTTACAGGGCAGTACCACAGTGGAGTAGGGGAGATTTTTCAGGCACAAGATGGGGCCAACCCAGCAATAATTTTAGCACCAGCCAGACCGCGGGTTCAATGTTTTTACCTTCCCTCTAAGTTTGCTTTTCTTTTCTATTCTTTTCTGTCTAATTTATTTATTAAGAAGGAGCGATTGGCGTAATATGATTGAACCTTTCTGAGCCTCACCTTCCAGGCGCGACGTGACGTGACGCGATGTCGGGTGTGACAAGCACAGAAAGCCGCCGGGGCGTCAGCCGCCGAGAGCCTGAGAGATGAAATAATTAGGCCACTTTATTTTAGTTGCCGAATGGAACCTACCTACCTATGGAAGGGCAGTCTGTCTGCTACCCACCTGAAAGCCTCCAGGCCTATCTTGACTTCGCTCATAACAAACAATCATTTTCGCATGTTCTCTTTACACTACTATTCACCCAACTCCAGCACAGTTATCGAGTCAATGTTCAGTTTTACAACATGAATGAAACACCAACAGAACAACGTGCCCAAACGGCGGCACCCGCATTACCACAACAACAGCCAGCGCCCCTTTCTCAAGCACCATCATGGACGCCATATGACTGGTGGGTCAATACGGCAGATTACGGCGCCGTGAGTTCATCCCAATCGCCTTCATTCTCATGTATCCTAACATTATTTCATAGACAATCCGAGCATTCTTGTCCCTGGTTTCCGGACCGACGGATGCAAAGTATGCTCAACGACTGTTCCAACATGAGCTCTCAAAATTTGTTGATCATCAGAAAGTCCTCGACGAAATCATCAGACAATGCCCCGGCCATTACCTCCACAAATTAGCCTCCAAGGCCCTGACGGACGGAACTGTTGACCCTGTGGTTCGTCGGAACAACCCTCCTTCTGCACCGCCGCGGTCATTGTCTGCCCCTTTTGATCCAAGTTTGCAACACACGAATAGCGGATTGGCTGTCAACAAGCGGATGCCCTACTACGAGATGGGCCGACCGGCCACCCAAGCACGGGGTCTTGACAGGCGAAGTAGTGCTCCAGCTGCCAGTGGCTCGACCCATCCCGAAGTCAGCAGCCAGCGAATTGCCAATCATCCGGTCGCAGATGATCCGATGCGTGACAGAGAAGAGAGCGATCCATTTGCAAACCACAAGGTCAACTTCAGTCGTATCAACAAGAGAATCGAGGCTGCTGTGGAGGCCGAGGATTATTCCAACAGGACTATGGCAGACGGCCTGGGCGAGAACGGCGAGTCCGGCGGTGACAACTTATCATCTCCCGATGTCGTACCTGTTCACGACGTACCCATAGACGACCTACCTGTTGTCGACTTATCTCTCAACGATCCACCCCCGGAAAACCCAACACAGAACGAAACAGATCCTCAAGGTAAACCTGCCGATACAAACCCACAGTCGTCCATGATCACAGACGAAGCGGTACCATCACGGGGTAGCAAGCGCACACACGACGAGATGACTGGCAACCCATCCGCAGCATTCAGGAAGTACAAGGATTTCGTCGCCCAACTACATAAGGGCGACCTGAAGATTCTCGAAGACAACGCCAATAAGGACCTTGCGCAAGCGGAAGCAGACAAAGCCGCCGCGGACCTCGCACTGGGTGTGTTGGAAGGGAGAGCTCAAGCGCGACCAGACAACCTCCCCGACAGATCAGAAGTCGATAGAGCCTTTAGTAAACACGAAAAGGCAGCACAGGCTGTGGCGGGAGCAAAGAAACGTGTCGCCGCGCTAGGTCATATTGCGAGAGCGCACTGGCTTCACGAATCCTGCTTAGAGGCGAAGGATTACAGAATCAAGATACAGGGATTGCTGAATGAAAATCAGGAGAAGATTACGGAGATGGAAGAGGCATATCATAAAGTTCTCAGCTTTGCGCAAGATGAGTACTGGGCGGGCTTGCTTGCTGCTGAGCGGGCGAGGCAGAGCAATTGATAGACCAAGCTCTGACAGCTCGGTGGATACGGCGTTATTGGCGATAGTTATACCCTGGAAGGTTTTCGATTACCACTGTTTTGTCGACTTATTCTGCGTCAACAGACGCGGTATCTGATCACGAGACCGAATGGTTGAAGTGAAAAATGAAGTGTAATTAGTATTTGCTCAAGCAGCTTTTTCTTGATGGTTGGTAGCCAATCAGCTCACTGAAGCCAGCACGTGGGACCAACCACCACTACTTGGCATCCATAACAATTAATTAATTTTCGTTGTCCAGATCCTTTTCTCATCCTTTTCAATTTCCTCTCAACCCAGAAAAATGGACAAATACATTGAGCCCATCGTGGAATGGGTTGTGGCCGCGGTCAAGGCCCAACCTTATGTCTGGTGTGCAGCCGCTCTCACCTTTCTCATCGGCGTCCAATTAGCCCTGGCAGCCAGCATTGCCCATGGCGATGAAGCGACCGTTCGCAGACAGCTTACTTCTCTTCAACGTGTCGACATTACTGGAGATACCAAAACTGAGGGAAAGCGCCAATTGGTGACCGTCACTCCAGTTGCTGGATGCGCCCCAGTCAAAATCGACGCAGATGCTCATCCGGATTGCCACACGGCGTACAACAATATCTACACGCTCGGTCTCGAGTCAACGGAGACAGACGCACAGGGCTACACTATCTGGAAATCACTCACTCGACAAGAGAAACCCGACCTCTCAAAGATGAAAACCGAAATTTGGATTCCCAAACCCAACACCAACGAAACTGACCCTCTGGTCAAATCTGGCGGCTGCATCATCATGTCCTTCCCAGATCCCAGTATCCCAAGCTGGTTGAACATGATTGGGGGCTACACTGCGACACCACAGGTTGCGGCTATCCTGCCTCTAAAGCTTGCGGAGGAGGAAATTGAGCAGTACAAGATCAAGATGAGGCCTTTTCAAATCGATGGGGAGGATGGGAAAGGATTGGATTTGGAGAAGTTGCCAGCTGTTGATGATGTAATGTCTAGGCTGAGACTGTTTTTGGGTGTCAAGGATGTGAAGGGTAGGAAGGGAATCCCGCAGGGTCTTACGGTCTTCAAGCGCGGTTAGACTGATGGGACGGCGGGAGGGTCGAGGATAAAAGATTTCTTATTACCGCATTTCTATCTAAGGGCACTTCTTATTTAATAGAAATTCAGATTCGCTCAACCGACTTGCATTACTCGTATCGGTCGACGCCTGAGTATCGTGAGCTCAGCCTACATATTTCCTCCTGAAGCTTATCCCAAGTCTGCCCCCTCAAGCCGATAATTACGCCCATGATCCTTCCCCTTGATAATCATCATATTCTTCGGCACAAAGCTCTCCTTGGTAGGAGCAACAGAAGCCTGTGTCATCTGACCGACAGCTTTCTCCCCCTTCAAGCTATCATCGCCTCTTTTCAAGACAGCGGCACTAAAGTCCGCCGCCTCGGTCAGATATGCCTCCATCCAATTCGTAATAACGATCAAAAGCATGCTCGTTTCACCGAACAACATAGCATCGATACCGTTTTCGCTTTCTTCGATGAGCATTTATAGACAAGTCCGGATCTGAGCTGGCGTTGTTGGTTTGGTAAGGAACTTGCAGCTGTCCAAGGCAATGAGGCCGAGCAGGTCGCGGGTCGCGGATGCGGATGTGAATGCCAAGATACACAGAGCAAGGTTTTGGATTTAGATTCCTGTTGCATTCTTGAAGGAGTAGAAGCGAAAGCGGAGGCTGACGGCGTTAGAGATGGATACTGGAAGGTGTCGCTATCAAATGGTTGAATGACGATGTCTATTGGTAGGGGGCTGAGGTATGACTGCGGCAGACATTGCAGGGGTTCTCATGAGGGTCAAGTATGTTGATTCGTTCCCAGCTCTAAAGGGCTATCCAGACTGAATTCTTCCAGCACCATGGAAATTAAAATATACTTCCCTGTGACATTGTGGTAACTATAAAGATGAAAATTCCTGATATCTCTATCTATCATGCAGATCGTTGCAATAATGACGTTCAGTCATGTACAGAAGGCCTGGACAGGACTAGCACGAACTGTAGCGCTAGAATTGATTCGATTAGCTCTATCTAGGATAAACAGTCATTGGCTAGTGATAACTATGACAGGCGCCCAGAATCGTCATCTATCTCGCGAAGAACAAGATTTTGGTCTGTTTCCCCTCCTCTTATCATGATCGAGGGCTTGGCTTAACTTTGATCAATACTATATCCGTGATGCTCTCCGCTCTTGATTTTCGACAACGAAGTAAGACTGCGTTCTTTAACTTAGGGCAAAGGTATATGGAAGATCTAATATCGTCATGACTTCGAAAATACTTCCTGTTATTGAGACGGTTCCTCTCAAGTCGGGTTCACAAGACTACGAGAACCTCCGAACCTCCATCTTGGAAGAGTTTGCTAGTACAGTCCCGCAGGAACTACGTCTCCCAAAGAATCTCATCAACAATCCTCCAAAGAACCTAACCAATATTCCACGAACATGTGGCATCCTCACTGAACAAGAGCTCGATATTACTGAGAACTACGACGCAACAGCACTTGCCGCAGCCATCGCATCAAGGAAGTTCACATCCGTGGCCGTCGTCACAGCATTCGCCAAAAGAGCAATCATTGCGCATCAACTCACATGTTGTTTGACGCAGTGGTTCATGGAAAAGGCTGTTTTGACGGCTCAACGATATGATGACTACCTTGAAGAGACGGGCAAGACTGTTGGTCCTTTGCATGGCGTCCCAATCAGTATAAAAGAACATATGCCAATCAAGGACCAGTGGTCTAATGTCGGATTCTTGAATACACGAGTCTTTGACAGAGACGATTGTCAGATGACGGAGATCGTTCGTAAAGCTGGAGCGGTCTTCTACTGCAAAACGAACCAGCCTCAAGCTATCATGCATCTCGAAACTACGTCGCCTTGGGGCCGAACGTTAAACCCACACAACATTAACCTTTCGTCGGGAGGTTCCACTGGAGGTGAGGCTGCACTTATAGCTCTTCGTGGCTCTGTTTTGGGTGTTGGAACAGACATTGGTGGGAGCGTTCGTGGTCCAGCTGGCTTCTGTGGTATCTACGGCTACAAGACCACTTCATACATGTTTCCTCAAAAGGGCTTTCTTCCTGCAGGATTTGCCGCGGAACTTAATGTTCTTTGCTCAGCTGGACCTATGTGCACTTCACTACGCGACGTTGATCTGATGATGTCCATCATCTCCGGTTCTCAACCTTGGCTCAAGGATCCAAGACTTGTTCCTATTCCTTGGACGGGCAAGCTGGCCCAGAAAAAGCCTCTCAAGATCGGCATCATGATGAATGATGGTGTCATCGCACCACAGCCTCCGGTCACGAGAGCCCTCGAGTGGGCAGTCAGCGAACTACGCTCCAAAGGCTTCGACATCAAAACTTTCCAACCTTATGGAGCGAAGGAGGCGATGGAAGGTATTCGTCGCGCATACTGGCCCGACGGCGGCAAAGCAGTCAGAGAAGCTCTGGAAGCTAAACAAGAGCCAATGCACGATTTGACCCAGTGGATTCTCAAAGACGCCGAAGGCCCAGGCCTAGACACAGCCGGCATCCTGAAGCTGCGTCTGGCCCGGGATGACTTCAGATGCCGCTTTGCAGAGCACTGGGAGTCGCAGGATGTTGACTTTGTCATATGTCCAGTTTTCGTTGGGCCAGCATGTTCGCATGAAACAGCATTCTACTGGAACTACACTGCGTTTTGGAACTATGTAGACTATCCTGGTATTGTTATCCCAACTCCCATCAAGGCTGGTGCGAAGGGTAGTGAGGACTATCCTGCTAATAGTGTACCGTTAAGTGAGGACGAGGAACATGTGAGGAGGCTGTGGGCTGAGGGGGATTTTGAAGGGGCGCCGATTAATTTGCAGGTTGTGGGGAGGAAGTATCATGACAATGATCTGTTCGAGGCGGTTACCGAGATTGACAAGGCGATCAACTCTTCCTGATCAAGATTCTCGCACTATTTCAGATGAGTTGAGACTTTTGCGATGTTGGTCAATTACTATTCATGCAAAAATAAATACATAAGTAAACTACCCTGCCATTTCGTGTAGGTGTAATTCATGATGATAGCAGTCCCAGCCCCCATGCTTCGACGCAACACTCAGTCTCAAAATGCCAACTTCTCCTTCTTGACTCCAAACAGTGACAGTCCGTTCTCATAAGCACTCTCTCTGTCGGCAAGACCACTTTCCTTCTCGTCTGCAATAATTCGCTCCCGACTCTTCAAAAGCTCAAGCGCAACATCGCGCCATTCAATCTCTTCCTTATCCTGCTTCAGCTCTGGTGCCAAATCAAAGTTAAGCTTGATCGATCCCAGTCGTCCATCACGCTTCTTGAATTGACCATCAACAATCACCGCGTCGATATCCGAAGGTGAAGAATGCGCAATAATAGCGCCGATAGGATCTTCCTCGGCTGCACAGATCATACCAGGGCTGAGAGTATCCCAGATAACAAGATCAGCAATCTTGCCTTCTTCTAGAGACCCAAGCTGGTCTTCCATGTGGATAGCTCTGGCACCGCGAATGGTAGCCAACTGGAACGCTTCCTGGACTTTCAGTTGGATCCTGCCGGGGAACTTTCCAGTGTCGAGGATCTTGTTGTTGCGACGGGAGCGTTCAGCTTGGACTGCGATTCTCATCTGTGAGGCGATGCTACCGCTGTTGTTGCTGTGACAGTCGATGCCCAGAGAGGCGATAGACTTGGCGTTATCTTGGAAACATACAGGCCAACCGTGGGACATCTGAAGTTCTGTCTCCGGGGTTGATGAGACGGCTGCTCCGACTTTCTTGAGCTTTTCGGCGTCGGAGTCGTTCAGTGGGGTTGCATGGGAAAGCAAGATATCCTTCTCGAGGAGACCATAAGCTTCGAGTAAGTCTACTAGCGATTGCTCTGTGTCGAGGTCAGTTCGTCAGAATCTCAACTAGATATGACTAACTTACCGAGTAGACTACCCACATAGTGAGAAGTAATAGTCTTGATTCCCAGGCCTCGGACCTTGCTGAAAATGCCGACAATAACGTCCTTTGGAAGAAAGTAGAAGTCAAATCCAAAGCCCATGGTAACACGTCCGTCACCAAAAGGGCCGCCTTCACAAAGCTTGGTCAATTGTTTAAAGATCCAATCAGGAAACAGATTCTGGTCCAATTCAAAAGGTTTCCATGTCTTGACTCGGCCTGTGGGAGTGTAACAGTAGATGGAGCGAACACCGGACGAGATAGTTGCTGATAAGGCTGCGCTGTCTTTTCATGCGTCAGTTAATACCAAAATCTGTTGGTGATTTTACTCACTGTGCTCTGGGCTGTATGAGATGTGGGCGTGGTCGACGATGGTGGTTGTTCCAGCTTCTAGAGCTTCGAGACATCCACCGAGCTGGCCCCAGAAAACGTCTTCGGGTTTGTAGCTGTGCGACACCATGTTTCCTTTCCACAAGTCAGCATCGCCATTAGAACTAGACCGGTCTTTCACGAACCAGGCGCCATGTACTCGAGCAACCCATGATCTGCATGTCTGCCCTTTACCTGAGTTTGCCAAACATGATGATGCGTATCAATAAAGCCCGGCGTAATAAGCTTGTCTGTACAATCGATAACTTCAGTTGACTCAGAAGGAGGGTCAATCTGGGCAGCAATGCGAGTGATTTTGTTCCCTTCGATCAGAAGTGAGTGGTTCTTCAGAGGTACAATAGTATCATCTCCGGACCCACGAGGGACCAACAAAGTGGCATTCTTCAATAGAATGGAAGCCATTTTAGTGCCGTTTCTGGTCGCACTGCAGATAAGATAAGACAATGTAGAATAAGATGAGTGATACGAAATTGTTTGGTTGCACAAGCTCTATATATACGATTTTCCAACAACCTATTCAGTGATGATTCTCACCTCATTCCAGATGAGGGGTTGCTGCATTATGGTGGGTTAACTGGGCCTACGATTGGTTGTTGATAGCCTATTCGTCCTTTGTAGGATTTCCCGGATTCCTCTCGCGACGCGAGATCAAGCAGCGATTGGAGCGAGACAAAGATATCACGTCAGCTCTCTGTATCAAAGCATTGTTTCCTGCAGTGGGTTGCAATTCAATTAGCATCAGTTCTGCGTCGCTGTAACGTTATTCAATGCTACAGTATAATTTTACGTGATTATGTTCACTATCATGCTCGATACAAAGCTCATAGGTTACTCTCATGATGTTTATAACCGCTAAGTCCGTCAGGCTTATTGGAATTGCCCGTCGTGGTGTTCGGCATTTTGGACAATAAAGCCGACAGTCCCGATAAGATCTAAGCGGGTCCGAGAAGCACAGAGAGTCGTCCGCAGGAAGACGTAAAATCATGGAATGGATGAATATGATGAGCATCACTATTGGCGATCTCGATTGAGGCACCAATGGACAAACTTCTACCGCGCGCGCTGACTTCTCTGACTATCAATCAGAATAAGCTTATCAGCACTACCAGCTCATCACCTAAAACTGACAACAGATCTTACCGGCCATTCACGGAAACACACTCACGTCCAATGGCTGCGGGAGATGGTAGTTGCTGATAGTCTGACGGTTTTTACGACTTTTATGTTCTAGAACAAAGGTTTAGTGGTCTGCGTCTCGGAGTTTGCAAGACGCGCGCGCTTGTCAGCTCGCCATTCTGAGCCGTATGAGGCGTAATAAGACCGCGCTTTTTCAACAATGGGGGCTTGGTGTAGGGGTATCACGTTCGCTTTGCATTGTTCCAAATGCTTGCGAAAGGCCGGGGGTTCAAATCCCTCAGCCTCCATTTTTTGCTTATGTCTCTGTCTTTTCACCTTTTGTTTTTGCCTTTTCCATGCTTGGACTAGGGGATTGACGAGACCCTCGGGTGGAGTGTCCAAAAAGCTGTGGAACTTGGGTTGTGTGTGCTTACGCCGGAGAGCTATCGCGTCTACGGAAACTCAGGTGTTGACGCGACGCGGCAAAATGAAGATATCGTGGTAACCATGAGCAGAGAACAAGTTGTGAATTTTGGAGGCTATATCAAAAAACATGGCGTCTGATACAACGTCCAGCCACCAACTCACGTAACAAGCCATCCCGTAAAACGGGGCACGATTAGAGAGTCCTTCGTCAAACGGACTCTTTGTTCCTGCGCGTCAAGATAACTCTGGAAAAGGTTCAAAAAATAGCAAAAGAAACTCCGGTGCGGGGAATCGAACCCCGCTCGCCGCGGATTTTCAGTGATGAAAACGCGGTATGCTAACCGATACACCACACCGGATGTTTGATGTTAGTCAGCATCGTAATTAGATCCTATATACTCCGGCTCAAGCAAGATCCAAGAACGCGGCATCATGCATCCTGTCAGTGCTGAGCAACGAGAGATGCAAAAAATGAATAGTACAACTCGCCTGTAGGTTTGATAAATCTGACTAAGTAATTGTGTTTTGCTGCCTCTATTAAACATTCTTGGCGATTCCGTGCTGATTTCAGAAATCATGGTCAGCATCATCCAAATCGCTGGATGAGCGATCGTTGCTGTTGATCTATCCAAATCTACCAGGTACCAAATTTTTACTCTCAGCTTTACAAAACTACGGGATTGCAGGTAAAATAATATTTTCTTTCGTACAGTAAAATTTTACCACATACTACTCGTAAAATAACAAGCAGCTGTGGAAAAAACGAGGGCATCTTTATGGTTCAGGGTAGCGATCGACAAGGGTCCTCAGCCCAAGGAGATAACCGACAAATGATTCATCACGAGTCTGAAGCCAGTCCCAAAGATCTTTGCTCCACAGAATTAACAATAAGCCTCGGCGTTCCCTAAATGCGAATAAGCTACAGCCCAACCTTGAAACAGGTCCAACCTCGGACATCTCACCAAAGGGTCCCGCGCTAAATGCCGCCACAGCCGTAGCGCCTCCCACGATCCCTGCCATGTAGGGCTGTGATTTCAAACATCGGGACCGAAACCACAAGAGACCCCTGCATAAGATCTCTCGGGACCGAAAAAATGCCCATCAACAAAAGATCTGCCTTCCAGGGTTGCTTTTTCGCTGGATCGAGTAGGAGCGGTCCGGCAGGCTAATCGTTAGTCTGGTAGATGTCACTGTATCACTGGTTGGAAACCGAATCATCTGAAATTGCTATTCAGAATGAAACGGCCAATTTCTTACCGTAATCTACCCGTAGTGACCGTTGAGAATCTCGGTTCCGAAGAGACTGTTCATGTATGCGATGATGACCGGTATCATTGTAAGTGGCGATGGCAACAAAACATATATAATCAGTTGAGTATCTTGGCTCTAAGTGTTACCAAACAGCTCAACAGACACTCTTTCTTTGACTTTGTCTTCTTCATTCATCACAAACACCAACACAATGAAGGGAAGCTCCACTTTCCTCCTCGCCTCCAGCACTTTGCTGAGCGCTGCAAGTGGTCTACAACTCCACAAGCGCGACAACCCAGCCGTCGTGCCTGTCAACTTCGAGAGACAAATCAGAGATGCCTCTGAATCTCTAAGAAGGCGAGCAGACGATAAGACCACTGAGATGAAGGTTGACAAACATGGCTTGACCTGGCTCTACTGGGCTAACTTCACTATCGGCACACCACCCCAACAGCTCTACTCTGAGATCGACACTGGCAGCGCTGACCTTCTTGTCCTGACGGACGAGATTGAAGCTTGCACGGGCAAGGAAGTCCAGTGTACCGGAAATGTCTTCAGCACCGGAAAGTCGAGGACTTTTGGCTGGGTTGACAGTGAGTCTGAAGCTTCCGGAAGCTTTGGAAGTGGCGAGACTTGGGCTGGATATTATGGCACCGATAGTTTCACGCTCGGCGACGCGACAATTGATAACTTTCAATTTATTGCAACAACCGAATTCAAAGCTACTGGGTCTGGTATCTTCAGTATCTTTGGCATTGGTCTTGCTGGACTTGAGCTTGCGAAGAACAAATACGCCAATCTTCCGTATGCCTTAGCTGAAGCTGGAGAGATTAACACGCCAGCCTACAGTCTTTGGCTCGACAGCGACCAAAAGGGTCAATTCCTATTTGGTGGTGTCAACAAGGCCAAGTACAAGGGTCCTCTCGTTTCGTTCCCCATCCCAAAGAACAACCAGAATGGCAAGACAGACAGACTTCTGGTCGTCATGGAAGGTTTCGGCGTAAGCAGTAATGGGAAGTACTCCGGAATGGACTTTACTCCTCGCCCTGTTCTTTTAGACTCTGGAAGTGTCAGAAGTCAACTGAATGCAGAGATGCTCATGCACATAGTTGAGACGTTTGACGACATTGGATTTGTCGCGACTCCTATTGGTGGACAGGTACCATGTAATGTCAGCGAGAAGTATACTGTGGATTTTACATTCGGAGAGCTCACCTTTAAAATCCCTCTTAAGGATTTCCTCATACAACCTTCTCAAGAGTACGGTCTGGACGGCGTACCTTACTGCGCGCTCAACTTCAATCCTGACGCCACCCTACTTCTCTTGGGCGACGACTTCCTTCGGTCAACCTACCTTGTGTACGACTACGAGAACATGGAGATCTCAATGGCTGAGTACAACCCCGACGGAGGCAAGGATGACATCCACGAGATCGTTAAGAAGGTTCCTGGTGCCGAGAAGCTCAAGGATGTGCCCATGTCATTTGACGTCTGGGATGGAACCGCATTTGGTGACCCGACCACAGCCCCTACATATGTTACGGCGGCTACCATGACTCTTCTCAACGGCGGGACTGCTACGGAGGCTACTGTGACCGGCGACCCCAGGGAGACTAACGCGGGCCTTAAGGTGGCTAAGCCAACAGAGACTGGGGACTCCAAGGACAAGAAGGATGATGAGGATAATGCGGCGACAAGGAGTTTGCCTGGAAACGCTATGGCTGCTGTTGTTATGGGCGCTATTGCCGGAGCCATGTTCCTGTGGTAGAGTTA
Source organism: Fusarium multiceps (assembly GCA_028416715.1). Lineage (NCBI taxonomy): Eukaryota > Fungi > Ascomycota > Sordariomycetes > Hypocreales > Nectriaceae > Fusarium > Fusarium multiceps. The sequence continues at coordinate 6,990 of JAQPZZ010000064.1, read as the reverse complement.
TGAGCAATAGAAGAAGCAGACAGTAGCGTGTTAAATACCTCTTACTAATGAATATCTATACAAACATAAAATCTTGAAGTCAATTGGTGTTTCGTCTGTCTATTCTTCCAACGGTGGATATGTTATGTGAATGAGATACAACGACAATTGAGTTTCCGATTTTGTTGAAAGAAATATCCCCCGCCGATGTCCAATTCCGGGGAGAAGATTCTAAGAGACAAGTGAAAAAGAAAAATCAGTTGGAGACGGGTGGAGCAAAAAGAATGATCACGCTGGGGATCGAACCCAGAATCTTCTGATTCGTAGTCAGACGCCTTGCCATTTGGCCACGCGACCGTATCTTGCTTGGAGAAAGTTGATGTGTTTTGACACTAAGTTGGTCACAGACGAGAAACATGGTCCTTTTACTAGAGAGACAGGATCTGGAGGACGATTATGTGACTCTAGGTCCATTTGCGCTTCCATAGGGAAGCAAATCGCTGACAAAACGGTATATTTTAGGCTTAGAGGCCTGTCTCAAGCACTTGCCCCTACAGGAGAAAGCCAGGACTAAGCGAGGACTTAGCGTCATTAATTGATCACGAAATCCTTTACTGAGTTTGAATCAGCCAAAGTAATTTATAGTTTGTTGTACTCTCAAAAGGGTAGTAAGCTCGCCCAGGATCAGCCTGCCAGTCATCACCAGATTGGTCCACCAAGACGTCCGGAAGGCACAAATTGAAGAGAATGCGGGTGAACATTTCCGTTTATTTCTACGGTTGTTGATGTTTACTGTCTCGGAGAAGTGCCCGGCTTGGAATGACACTCTAGAGTCAATGCTTCCAGTCAGTTGTAAGCTGACTTCTACGTTATGCACTCAACTCAATAGGAAATCCGCATCGTTTTTCAGAGGAACCGTACTTCGGACTTGTCTTCTCCATTTAATCCTCTTGATGCTGAAGATCCATTCTCATCTCCTGGTATCATTCGACGGCAGCAAGAGACTTACTTGTCATTGCGAGAGGCTGGAATGCTGCGACGCCTCAATTCCATCTTCCAGTAGATTAGCGAGATTTGCACCTTTCTACAGCGATCCTATTGGCGGCACTGAGCCGAATGCGGAACAAAACGCCCTGGCCATCAAGTTCGATGCAGGTACACGGGACGGAAGCCCAGAGTCCAGATCGACATAGGCGGAGACGATAAACCGAGGCCATATAATGCAATACCTGTTGAACGGCAACATAAGAGGACAGTGCCCTTCGCTCTCGCGAGCGCTGACCTGCGTGTTTGGCTGTCTTGGATGTGCTGTGTCGCCTTGGCACGGTCAACCCTTCAATCAAGACATCATGACTCGAATTCTTTTGTTAGTTGTCTTGGGATTAAGCTTGGTACTATTCGCACAGGCTGAAGGTCCCGTATCCCCCGGAGGAAACGCCAGCGACACCAACACCTCCCCTTGCTTCGTATGCTTTAGCCGATAGTCGCGCCTCAATGGATGTCTGCTAACCTTCACAGTCGACCTGCCTCGATCAGGTATTTGACGACAATCCACAATACCAACGAAACATCACCAGGATATGCGAGGACGAGGGCTTCTTCAAACAGTTAGATTCATGCATGGACGGCGATTGCGGTATTGGCGACGATTTACGTATGAACGGCCCGCGTCTATTGCAAAGCTGAATATTAATCCGACACAGGGTTCCATTTTTGGAAAGAGTTGAAGTGCCATTTACCAATCGTGGATCGACGACATGCAGTTAACATGACTGCTTTGGTGTTCGGAGTTCTGGCGCTTGTATTCTTCGGTATGAGAATCATTTCGAAAATCATCGGGTTTGTGCCATATGGAACCGACGATAGTCTAATCCTGGCAGCATTTGTACGCCATTCTTATCGCTTTCAAAGTTGATGCTGACTTTAGGTAGCCGCTCGTCATCGTTCTGATTGCTGCTACTTTCGTTTGTGCATATCCCTATTAAATCCCGATATCACTGTGCTGACGGGTGGCTAGTAACATCGAAAGGTCTCGGGCTGGATATCTGGCACGTGCGTGACAAAAACATCACAGCACACTACCAAGTATACATATAGGCTCTTTCATGGCTTTCTACGGGTACTGATGTATTTTTCTAGTTCATCATGGTCTTTGGAATCTCTTACACCCTATCGCTTGCCCTAATCAAATTATCGATCCTAGCCTTCTTCCTACGCGTATTTCCAAACATCAAATTCCGACGGGTGGTACATCTGACTATGACTTTCATCGTGGTGATGACAATCGCATACGGTGTGGTATTCGCCCTGCAACGGAAACCGCTATGGATGTTCTGGGAGGGATGGAAGGACAAAAACGCTCGTGGGATGATGTTGGACACGAATGCTTCAGCCATAAGCCATGGCTCGATAAACGTTGCGTTGGATGTCTGGGTGATGATCCTTCCCATGACACAGCTTTGGAAAATTGGCATTAAACAGAAGAAGAAGTTTGGCATTATTGCTATGTTTAGTGTAGGAATTTTGTAAGTCTGATGACGTCCATGCAAGCCAGGCACGATACTGATGAAATCGCCCAGTCTTACTGCTGTCAGTACAGTACGAATTCCATACATTACGAAGTTTAAAACATCAAAGAATTCAACTGGTATGTACCGGTTAAAATTGAGAATAACAGTTCTAACAGAGGAAACAGCGGACTCGGTTGAGAGCATTGTCTGGTCTGTGGTAGAGGCATATGTGGGAGTCATGGTGGCTTGCATGCCTGGTGCGCGTCAGTGTGTGCGAGATATAACGGCACGTGTGAGAAGACGGAGAGCCGAGGATGGAGAGAACAGGACGAGTATTTTCGTTGATCGGTCTTTGGCGACAATTGTTATGACCAAGCAGCAGACAACATCCGGGACGGGAAGTTCCGATTCGGGGAGCGTCGCAAAGTCCTATACTGCAGCTGAAATACGTAGATAGAGGAGAGTGTAAATTGTTAGTAACTGAAGATTGATTAAGAGGTTTCGTATTAAGTGATATCTAAACATTTGCGATAAAAGCTATCTGTAATCCAATTATCGAGCAACCAATTCTCAAGACCGACAAGCTATCCGCATCCCTTGAATGCCAACTAAGCCCCACTAAAGTTCTTATGCACTACTGCCCTTGAAAGCTCCCTCGTCGCGAATCCTGTTCAAAAATCTCAAAACTGCCGGTGTGACTTCCTCAGGCTTCTCAAGTTGGGGTGCATGTCCAGCACCCTTAACAGCAACAACCTCGCTATCCTTGAAGTTGGAAGCGACCCAGCGAGCCTCCTCAAGAGGATCACTCCAATCAGGATCCGCATCGCCATAGACAGCAAGCACAGGAGCTTTCACCTTGCTAAGGTAAGGCTCAACGACAGCGTGGTCTGTGGATAGAGTAGCATGGAATGCTTTCCAGCGACCAGGACCGGTAAGCATCTTGATGGATCGATCTACTCGCTCCTGCTTCTTATCGCCAAGACCAGGCCAAAGCTTAGGAGCGTAGGATTTCCAGATAATAGGACCGGTGGGACAGTTCATTGAAAGACGGAAGAGACTCGCGACCAGCTTGCCTGTGCCGGGACGGAGGAATGCGCCGATGAGGACGAGACCAGCGACCTTGTGAGGTTGACTTCCAGAGGCGATTGTAGCAGCTGCGCCAGATAGTGAAGCGCCGACAAGAACGGCAGGACCCCCGCCGTAGGCATCAATGAGAGTGATGAGATCGTCGGCTGTAGCTTCGTCGCCGTAACGTTTGAAGGTAGTGGAGCTGTCGCCGTGACCCCGGAGATCCACTGTGGCTACTCGGTACCCGGCTTTGCGGAGCTCTGTAGCGAGAGGATCATATGCATCTCGAAAATCTCCCATTGCTGGGGAGCAGATGACGAGAGGGCCTTCGCCGGAAATGTCGACGGCGAGTTTACCACCGTCGGTCTCAATGTAAGTGAGAGGCATTGTGGAGCTGTGGATTGTGATAAGATGAGATGAGATGAGATAAGACGCTGTAAGATAAAGAGTATCTGAGTATCTGAGTATCTGAGTAAATGGTAGGAGTCTGGTGTAAGTCTTTATTGTCTGATAAGGATAATCATTCCTAACTAGCGGGACGGAGAATATATATAGTCATTTCTGTTTAATCAAATACCGGGTCATGCGGCAGTGTTTGCATCTCTTGAAAGCGAGACTCGGCCGATGCTGACTGTGATTTTATTGATTGGGTCGCGCAAAAGCACGAGAATCTGCCGAGACTAACGCGAGAGCGAAACATGAGCGACATCTGAGTTATGATTGGTTGGAAGGGCTGGATTATCATTACTCCACCTTAAGACCGATAAACTAACCCGAAAAGGCATTTGCACTTGTTGGCAAATCTCATGCATTGAGAAATCATTTCTGCATCTGTGTGGCCTTAAGTCCAGCCGAGCGCTTTCAATCTCGCGAGTCCCGCTGAACCTCTGTTACATTGATGGGTCAATATTGAGGTCGAAGCTATTGTAGCGTATCATTGGCTTGGCACTTCCATCATTAAACTTAGAAAGGCACCAAAACTGCGGCCAATTCAAAACAAAACTGCAACTATATCCTTTCTATCTACTACTTATTTTAATAGCTGCTTAAGAACTTCACACACGGCATTGCCAACCTCGGTACACTTAGCAGACCCTCCCAGATCTCCCGTCCTGGTTTCGAACCCACCATTCTCCTTTATATCCAAGACCTTGACAATAGCTTGCTCAATTGCACAAGCCTCCTTCTCCATTAGAAATGAATAACGGAGCATCATAGCCAAACTTAGAATTTGTGCGACAGGATTGGCGAGGTCCTTGCCTGAGATATCTGGTGCGCTACCATGGACTGGCTCGTATATACCCTTACATGGTCCATCTCCAGGGATACCGGCAAGACTGGCACTAGGTAGCACGCCCAGTGTGCCGGTCAGGCCACCTGAGATATCGGAGATAATGTCCCCGAAGGTGTTGTCGGTATGGATGACGCTGTGGTTGAAGCGTGCGGCGTCTTTGACCATGAGCATCGCCAAGCTATCGGTAAGTTGATGTTTCAATTCCACGTCGGTGAGTTCCTTTTCGAAGATCTCTGTTGTCACACGACGCCAAAGCCGTCCGCTCGCGAGAACATTGGCCTTGTCAGCACTCCAAACAATAGGCTTTCCTCCAGCGCCGGTGCTGCTATGCAAGATTCTTGCAACAGCCGCACTCACGCGGGCTAGTCTTTCAACCTCTGCACGTGAGTACACCCAAAGATCAGATGCCACGTCCACATCTTCCTTCTTCTCGCCAAAATAGGCACCGCCGCAGTTCTCTCTCACCACTATGAACTTGAGGCCCTCAACGAGCTCGGGTTTGATAGGCGATGCGCCGATGAGACTCGGAACAAGAATCTCACAAGGTCTCAGATTGGCGAATGCATCAAGCTTTTGACGCAGTTTCAAAAGTCCAGACTCAGGCGTGGGATCAGCACCAGCCCACTCTGGACCGCCGATGCTTCCGAAGAGCACGGCGTCGCTTGCAAGTGCCCTTTCAAGGACACTCTCGGTGACGGGTGTGCCGTGCTTGTCAATACTGCAGCCACCGACGATGTCTGTGTCTCTTTCAAAGTGTAGGTCTGGACGGCTGGCTTCAATTACGTCGAGGACTTTGAGAGCCTCTGCCATGATTTCGGGGCCGACATGATCGCCGGGGAGGATGAGGATGCGAAGTGTTTTGGGAGACATTGTGATAGATGGGTTACTTTCTTAGTGACAATCTGCAGATATTAGGGGAGTTGGTGGAATGATGTCTCTTATCTTCACATGGTCTTGAGGTCGGCTATCTTACTTTTCCGATGTCGGAACGTTATACTGCAACATCCGGTTCCGGGAAAGTTTGCATGTTCCTGTGATGGAATTTTGAGGGGAAACAAGAAGAGGGGGCTCCACTATCACTGTTGGTGATGGAGTGTGCCGCCTGATCTGAGGGTGTGGGGTTGGATTGGCGTCGTCCATGGAACCGACAAGAGCTGCTAATTATAAGTGGCTATATCAATGTGTTAGACTTTCTTGAACAATTCTGTTTCTGAATTATCGAATCACCATCTTTCAAATATCCTTTACATATCCTTTGCTCACCATGTCTACTCGTCTTCAAGGAAAGGTTGCCATCGTTACCGGCGGTGCATCAGGGTTCGGCAAAGGTGTCGCAGCCAAATTTGTCTCCGAAGGCGCCAACGTCATCATCACCGACCTCTCCAAAGACGCAGGTGAAGCTGTCGCGTCAGAGCTCAATTGTCTCTTCTTTCGAGCCGACGTTACCAAGCCTGATGACTGGCGCGCAGTACTATCTCTTGCGCTTGAAAAGTTTAACCAGCTAGACATCGTGGTCAACAATGCTGGCGCGACCTATGCCAATAAGCCAACCCAGGATGCCACCGAGGCAGACTTTGACTTGGTGATGAATGTCAATGTTAAGAGTGTGTTTCACTCGACAAATATTCTTGTACCATATTTCATGAAAGAGAAGAGGCCCGGATGCTTTATTCAGGTTGCTTCGACGGCGGGGACTCGACCCAGACCCAACTTGACGTGGTACAATGCTTCCAAGGCGGCGGTTATCAACGCGACCAAGACCATGGCCGTTGAGTATGGGCCTCATCAGATTCGCTTCAACTCGGTTTCACCGGTAGTGGGAAGCACCGGAATGTGAGTCAGAAATGAAGAGAGAGTAATAAACATACTGATTTAGATAGGACACATCTCTTCATCGGCAAACCTGATACAGAGGAGAATCGAAAGGGATTCGTGTCTACTATTCCTTTGGGACGACCATCAACACCTAGCGACATCGCCAACGCTTGCTGTTATTTGGCTAGCGACGAGGCCAACTTCATTACTGGAGTCAATGTAGAGGTATGTGCTACTGCTGGTTCGGACCTTTTTTTTTTTTTTTTTTTTTTTTTTTTTTTTTTTTTTTATATTAATGAGTTTTGCGGATTGGGGGTTGGGGGG